>JAABOM020058247.1:0-14157 GCA_011800125.2 Solanum clarkiae | reverse complement strand
CACCTAACGTTTATAAAATCATACATTAGAACTAAGACCTTATATCAGCTCCAATTCTATTCCCACACTAAGAAATTAACTATGCTCGATCAAGAATCATCAATTAAAATTGTATATCATATGAAGGATGACTCGGTCTAAGCTTAAGAAAATTTGGGGTGTTATATTTCACTACGTGATTTGATCCATCGCCGCAGGGTGAAATTACTAACCCTTACCTATTGTTCTAGTAAAACCTCCCCTTGGTCCAGTTTGGTTTATTAGATAAGAAACATTAATGGAATCTTGTTAATTAATTTTTTTTCCTATTCATTACTACCTTGATCCAGTCAGTAACACTAAGTGGATTCTAATATTGGCCACCATTAGAAAACATTCAACACAAAGAGAATTACTAATACATATATGCACACCTTTCAAAAATTATGAATGATCCGGCTTTACCTTGTTAATTCTTCATGGTTCCCACAATTTTAGTTGTGGATTTAGCAACTTATGATCTGTGTAAATGTAAGATTTATGAATTTGAATAATATAATTAAGTATTACACAAGAGAATTAAGCACAAGAAATCCAAACTCTTCAATAAGAATCACAAGATTGAAATCGAAAGATGAAATAAAGTTTTACAAGGGTTTCTCAAACTATCTAATGTTCTATCACATTCCTCTACTGTCCTATCCTTGTTCATTATGAAAAATAACCTAAAGAACCTATATATAATGTTTAAAATATGAAACCCAAATGGAATAGGATAACTAGGTTGGCAGACTCTACGACAGGTTCTATGGGCCGTATAACATTTTACAGATTGCTTCCTCAAAACTGAAGATGAATTCTATGAAACCCATCTATAGCCCGTAAGGGGTTTCGTCTAATGACTTTTCAATAACTCTCCACTTTCTGATCCTCAGGGCACAACATCAAGTTTGCAGCTCATAAAGTCTTCTACGGCTCATCTGTATGTTCGTAGACTCAACTTCAAATATTCACCCTTCACTGGAATTGTCTATGAAGCCATCTTTACAGCCCATAAAATTATTTATGCCTCGTAAAGGATCTCATTGAACCTTTGTTTTAGGAAATTCTACACACTTAGCCTAAAACTTATGCTAACCCTGTAATCCTGCAAACAAAATATAAAAACACATCAAATCTACTAACATTGCATTGAGAACACAAAAAATTTCAAGTTTTAAACATAAAAAGTGTTGTATTTTGGCAACACATCATTATAAAATTTTAATACATCTATATTGTGTTAGGTTTTGAAAGGTGTGTTTCATGACCTGAGTTTACCCACTAGTCAAAACACGGTACTTAGAATCAAGAGGGATCTTAAGATAACCACATGACAAACATAAGCATATTGAATTAAGAAATATCATAAAGTAGAAGCAAAATCGAGAATAAACTAAACTTACTCATAGCATAGAATGGAAAGATAAGTTCAAAAATGATAACATAGACTCAATACCAACATATATACAAAATAATCTACTAAATATGTAAGGCCCTACAGTTGAAAGGTCAGAAATTGGAAAGAATTGCAGGATTTGGGACTGGTGCTATAAGTACGACTCTATTTACAGCTTGTGGTTGGGATCACGATTCATAGACGGGCCTCATAGAAAGGACAAGAACTTGGTGAAATTTTGAATTTTGTGGAGAATATACGAAAAGGGGGTTTATGATCTGTAAAAGAGTCAATGAGCCATAGACATAGGCTCGTACACATAAAGGGCTAAAAAATTTAGTTTTTGAAGTAGAAAAAGCATCACTAGACAAAAGAGATTTTACGGGCTTTGGTCCTGTTTATGAGTCATGAAAGGGTCACGTACATTGGATTTTAGGCAATGACAATTCTAAGAATGGTGGTGATTTAGAAGGGTTCTTTACGCCTCATAGTCTGAACTATAGGTAGTAGAAGGAGGTTCATGGAATGAGGTTTAGAAACATGTTTTTGTTGTTCCAATGTGTAACCAGGACAAAATGTCGACCTACAACCCATAGAACGATATATGACTCGTAGATCAGGTCCATAGATTGGCCTTGATATATTTTTATGAAAGTTTGACCTTTTCTCGCATTCTAAGTCCAATACTATGTCATCTTGTGTCTATTTCTACCTACATTAGTTGCCAACCCTACCAATTCACTCCCATTCATTCCCAACTCATATTCTTCTCAAATCTCTCCAAGCTCCTAACTCTTCAAGACCAAAGGAAGGCAAGAAAGCAAGAGTTTCAAGTCCACTTCTCCAAACTCAAGTTTCTTTCTTAGGCTTCTAATCAAGGTATATATGTAGGTCTTGATTTGTGGGTTCTTTTCACCCACAAATCTTAAGTTTGTTCCTTGTTTCACTTATATTTCAAGTATGAAAAATTTATGAGTTGGATGAAATCTCTTGAATGTTATGCATTTCAATTATATAAGCTATAGATTCAATGCTATGATATGTAATGAGGTTGAAGAAAACTGTAACGTGATTATCATGCTTCACTACGTAGGGTTTTGAATGTTATGGTACATTATTTTATGAATGATTGAACTATGAAGTTTTAGCTAGTTACTCTTGCATTACATGTTTTTAAACTCTTCCATGCATCAAACTCACCAAGTTTTATATTGCGTTCAAATGAAGCAAGTTATGAAATATAAGAGCCTTCAATTAGATGTTTATGAAAGTTTATGAAAGTTAAAAAATATTTTATGAAGTCCTTTTTATGATGTTATTAAAGATGGTGAAAGGAAATTTCTCATTAAATAAGGACCCTCTTGTGATAAGTATAATTCTCACATAGACTCTTAAGTTAAAGAGCTACTCCTATTATTATGAAGTTATGTTTAAAGCTTGAGAATGTCATATGCATATAATTATGTTTATTATTAATTTGTGGGACTTGAGTTAGCATCGATAAGGCTTGAGGTGGGGTTCGGTCAAGTGGGCGTAAGGTTATCAACCTAAGGAATTTTAGTAGCAACCTCTTTCCCAAAACTATGTGCCAATATAGGAAGCCCTTGTAGGCTAAGGCTAGTGGATCCACAATACCATGAATTTAAGGTTAAAGATGTGCATGCCTAAGTTGATAGAGTTCTAACTGCAAGTAGTCTCTCTAAGTCAATGTAGGGCATTATGCTAGATTCCATATAGGAGATTGCATGGTCTTAAATATTGGTTACAATTTTCTCTCACATAGATATGTCTATGATAATTTGAGATGTTTATGTTGTTAAAATCAAGTTTTAGATGATGCATCAATCATTTATCATCATCTTGAGCTTTATGCATTGTTATGTTTATGCATACTGCACATATAGCTTCCTTGTTGCATTGCATCCCACATACTTAGTATACTCAAAGTATGAACACATATTTTGCCTATATGATATCATCATAAGGGACTGGTTCTCCTTCTTCTTTGACATGTGGCTAGTTTTGGACATTTGAAGATAAGTTGATTAGTAAGTTCTCTAGTCTAGGGACCTATTTTCTTTCAAGTTTGATGTATTAATACACTTTTATTATTTAATTGTATTTTTATTTTATATTTTTCGTTGAGGTTGAGCTAGAAACATGTCTTAGTCCTTGCCAAATCTAAGCTAGAGGTATTGTTAGACATTGTATAAAGGTTTATGCTTGATCCTTGTTCTAGCAATTGATCTCTCTTTGTTCCGTTTCCCCCAATTAAATTTTTCTTATTTTGTTCAATACCTAGGAAATTGTATATTAATGCTAAGAGGCTTAGGTAAGGTTTCTTTTAATTCTTCATTCTCCATTTTATAACTAGGTCTAGACTCGGGTCATAATAAAATTGGTAAGTCACAAGTGACTTGTCTTTTCATTTAACTATAGTCATCATTTCTCCGCCTTCGCGGACCTACAGGTGTGATTGTGCCTCTTTTCCTTTGTGCACTCTGTGATCACAGACATTTGAACGCTTTCGCGGATGTTAATTAGGTGCCAGACCTGGGTTGGTTCTCTGAAACTTTGGATAATCCCAGGCCCAATTGGGTGATTATACAATGGGTGAAGCGTGGCCCCCAAAGTATGGTCAAAACAACCCAATTTCCTCTTTTGCAATTTTTGTTGGTGTTTCCACCCATTTCTTCAACTCCAATCATTTGACACTTCAAACCCGCACAACAACCCTTCCAAAGACTTTAAAATTGTAAAGGTCAGCCAAAAATCAAAAATGAAAATCAAGAAGCTATTTTGTTTTTTTTAATAAAAGTTAAAACACTAGAATTTACTAAAATATGAACTACACTTGATTCACCACCCATTTGTGTTTTCACTTTGAGGCAATGAATCTCCTCCCCAATTTCAAGATGATTTGCTATTTGAGCACATGAGGATGATGATTAGAGACCATCAACAATTTTCACCGGTCTCTCTACTTTGAGGACTTGAATTTCCTACCCAACTTATCATTAGCTTTGCTTTTAGGTTACTTGGATAGACATGGGAGTTTCAAGAGGCTTTCTTCAAATTGCAATTCACAACTTGTGACCTTCGAGTGAGCAATACTCCTAACTTTAAATGAACTAAAGCAGCCATTTATGATTTCCATGGCTTGCTCTTGCAACCTTAGTATAATTTCCTCAATTTTGGCCTCTTGGATTATTATTGAACTTGATATCAAGCATTGGCCCCATATCTTTTCCTTATCAAGCTCTACTCCTACTTCTTGATACTCCAAATCATAGCTGACTACCTTTGAGCTAAGGGTCTCACTTACTTCATTACTTAGATTTAAGCCGACCTCCAAAATATCGACTTCCCATTCTAAATGGTCCAGGTCATAATGTTTAGCAACAAGCAAGCTTTTAAGATAATCCCTCACATTGAGCAATTGGTTCCTTTGGGCCACCTCTTTGGCAAGTCTAAGACTCAAGTCCAAGCTAATCTTGACTCACAACACTCTCATCCCCATTCACATCCTCAACACCATTTTACTCACCATGAAATGTAATACTCCGAAGGAGATTGAAAAAGGGCTTACATTCATCAAGCAAGTATTCATCAGAATTAGCCATATAACAAAAGAAAAATAAAGAAAACAAAAAGTACTCACTAATCAAATTAAAAGGAGTAAACAATAAGTCGTAAATTAACTCAATACACTTATTATTCCTTGTTAATGGAACCTTTTTTGGTATTGCTCATCTCAGCTACTCAAAGAAAGCAGGGGCGGTCGTCATCAACATAAGAACCCTACTTTAGAGGCTGGGTTCAAATCCCACACGAAATAATGTGTCAATGAATGAGTTGAGGAAGGACCTATGGTTACTAGATTTTTAGTCAATAAGCGAGTACCAAGAAAAAATTCTAATGAAATTGGGTGTAAAATAGGCTAAAAACTACTCTAAAGAAACAATTGGGTAAGGATTGATCAAACAAGAGAGTAAGGATAGGATATATAGGAATCACGAAAACTCATTTAATCCCTCACACTTAGTATCAAATTAACTCTATGGGTAGGCTAGGTTGTTTTTAATCACCCCGACTAGGGAAAGTGATGTTTTGCAAGAGCCAACTATGTCCTCCAACACGAGCCACTTAAAGACACACATTGAGTACCTCAAAGCTAAAGTTCCAAGACCTTAGTCATTGAGTCCCTTTTGAGGCTCTCATCACATAAATTCTCTATCTCAACTACACCCTCTAAAGCAATAATTGAAGATCTAAGCTAGATTCAAGTAGCCACCTCAAATTTAAGTTATACAAGAAAATATGCATGAACACATATACCAATTCAACCAATCAAAGCAATTTGGGAGAAATCCTCTTGATTTTTTTAAGTAAATCATCAACTAAGCATGAGAGAAATGATCAAGACCCATATACAAGTTACAATCGAAGCACAGCTAAGTCTACAAATTTATTATTCAAGAAAAAGGAAAGAAAGAGTAAGTGAAACATAAATACAAGTAAAGCCCACACTCTTTAATTTGCTCAAGAATTTGTAGAAAATTTGCTCTAAATCCTCACCTTAAACTGAAATCTACACTATGGTATGTTTTTCTTCTTCAAAAATGTATGAATGTTCTTCTCTGTATCGTATGAACATCTCTAGAATAAGGGTTAGGAGTGTGTATATATGTGATTTTGGGACTGAAAATGGTGAAGTTCCAGAGTTACCCCGGCGATGGTCTCTACAACATTCAACGATCGCGCTTAGTATTCTATGATCACGAAGGTTGTGTTTCCTTGGGCTCTGCTTTTGTGCTTAGGTCTAGAGCGTTAGTGCTTCTCTATATGTCACAGCTCTATAATCGCGGGCCTGAAGGTAGCGTTCGCGGGTTTATCTGCTGCCAGGTATTATTTTGTGCATTTTAGCTCTTTTTGGCTCCAATTCAGCTCTAATCTTCAATTCTTCTAACCAAAGCTAAATCTAACCCATATTTGTTAAGTAATATACACCATTTAAAGCATAATTAGCCCTAAGTTTTTCATTTAACAACATAAAATCATAAGAAAAGAAGTAAAAATCAGTACAAATCATAGACTAATCATTTCTCCTTGGGGTGCATCGGTGTTATTTGTGAAGAAAAAGGATGGTTTCATGAGGATGTGTATCGATTATCACCAATTCAACAAGGTGAATATTAAGAACAAGTACCCACTTCCTCATATTAATGATTTGTTTGATTAGCTTAAAGAAGATGTGTTGTTCTCTAAGATTGATTTGAGATATGAGTACTATCAACTATGGATTCGACCTTTAAATATTCTTAAAACAACCTTTCGGACCAGGTATGGCCATTATGAATTTTTTGTCATATCTTTTAGTTTGATTAATGCCATTGAAGCATTTATAGAGTTGATGAATGAGGTATTTCGGCTGTATTTGTGTTCATTTGTGATAGTTTGCATCAATGAAATCTTGATCTATTCTAAGATCGAGTAGGATCATTTGAAGCATTTGAGGATTGTTCTCCAGAGGCTTAGGGAGGAGAAGTTTTATGATAAGTTCTCCAAGGGCAAGTTTTGGTGGAGTTTTAGTGGTATTATTAGGGCATGTGGTGTCCAAAGAGGGTATTCTGGTTGATCTAGCAAAGCTTTTGAGATTATCTCTCACGTTGAGCAATTGGTATTCTTAGCTTTGTGGGTTTAGCTCATTATTATTGCCACTTTTTCTAGGGTTTCTCTACTATTGTAGCTCCACTAACTAGGCTCACTCAAAAAAAACATTGTATTTTAGTAGTTCGATGAGTGTAATTTATCTTCTAAAAGCTCAAGTTATTATTGACTACAGTCTCTGTCTTGACTTTTCCAAGAGGATGTTGATTTCATGGTTTATTATGATGCTTTGAGAGTAGGGTTAGGGTGATATGTTGATGCAGAAAGGGAAGGCAATTACCTATACTTTGAGGTAGTTAAAGGTCCATGAGAAGGATTATCCTACTCATAACTTAGAGTTGGCAGCAGTAATTTTTGTGTTGAAGTTGTGGCATCACTATCTATATGGAGTCCACTATGAGATCTTTATTATCATCATAGCTTACAGTATATTTTAAACCAGTGATATTCGAATTTTACGCAAAGGAGGTAGGTTGAGCTCGTGAAAGACTATGACTTAACTATTCTCTATCATCCTAGGAACGCCAATACGGTTGCTGATGTATTGAGTAGAAAGGCTTCCAACATGGAGATTCTAGTTATTATTAGAGTGGAGGAGCGGCCTTTGGCTAGAGATGTTCAGAGATTGGCCAATAGGTTTGTGAGATTACAGTTTTTTGATCGGGGCGGAGTGCTTGCTTTCATTGAGGGTCGCTCATCTTTTATGGATCAGATTTATGAGAGGTAGTTTGAGGATGAGAAGTTGTGTATCATTCAAGACAAAATGGCTAGAGGTGAAGCTAAGGAAGCAATACCTTATTTGAAGGGTGTTTTGAAGATTAGGATTCACATTTATGTACCAAAGGCGGGCGATTTGATCAAATTAATACTTGAGAAGGTACATTGCACCAGTGAAACGATCCTAAAAAGTGCCTAAAAATGTGCTTTGGAAATTTTCATAATCATAATTTCTGCATATCTCAAAATCAGTGCGTTATTTCGAAAATTCAACTTCATATTCTTGTTCAGGGGGAAAAATTGAGTGGGAAATGGGTCTAATCCTGATTTTAGAGCAGCCGTATCAAAATTTAAAAATGCAAAGTGAGCGATTTCCAGTGAGCTAGCGCGCCCCAGGCGCGACGCACCAGGAGAACGGAGAAGGTATATTTTTGCCCAGTTTTATTAGTTTGATCCAAGGCTTTTGGGGCTTAGGCCTAAGCCTCTCCATGCGTGAAAATATCCATACTTAACCATATTTCACTTCATATCATGCAAGACATTCCCCAATACTCACTCAAACACTTAGAAAAATATTTCTCCCTAAATTTCAAGTCCCAAAACTCATCTGAATCTTAAGGGTTTCACTCAACCTTCAAGTCTCAATTTTCAATCTTCATAAAGGATTTTCCAAAGTCAAGGTATGTGGGTTTCAACCATTGGGTCTTTTCACCCATAGTGCCTAAAGCTTTTTTTTTTTAACCTAAATCTCACGTTTTTAAGTTGATTTGCCTACGGGTTTTACTTACTATGAATTTGACTATGAACTATGTTGGGGTTTCATAAAAGTGTGACTGTTTTAGCATGTTGTGAGCTATGAATCTCGGATCTATCTTGAGATTTGATAAAGGGTTTTAATATATATTGCATGTTGATATTACCAAGTATTGGTGGGTGGTTTTACATTGGATTTTCTTGCATGATTTCACTCTTGAATTGCATGGTTTTACACTAGTATTACACACCCGCCAAGTGTTTGATAAAATGTCTGGTTATAGATTCTTGAGTTTTTGAGGGCTTATCACATGGCTTATGAATCAAGTGGCTTTAGGATAATGAAATAAATGTGGGTATATGTTGAATTCATGAAAAGTACCTATGGGGTTGCAAGTAGATTGTTGGGTTTCATGTTGTTGTGTTCTTGAGAAGATTGAGAAGCCCCTTCTTGATGCTTGAAATGTCATCGTTTGATGAGCTATTTCTTTGACTCCTACTAAAAAGATTATATCATAAGGTATAGACATTCTACCAAAAAGGCTATGCCGTAATATAGAATGACTAATGGTTCCTATCGAAAAGATTATATCATAAGGTATGGATAACCTACCGAAAAGGCCATGCTGTAAGGTACAAATCATGATTCCTACTGAAAAGATCATATTGTAAGGTGTGAAAAATCTATCAAAAAGGCCATACTGTAAGGTACCATAAGGTAGAATGACTCATGGTTCCTACCTAAAAGATTATATCGTAAGATAGGAGAAACCTACTGAAAAGGATATACCGTAAGGTAGGATCTCTCTTGCCGATAAGATCATATCTAAGGCAAGTACACCGCTTCTTACCAAAGAGATTATGTCGTAAGGTAAGGATACTTACGGACTTCTACCGATTAGCCCATGCCATAAGGTAGAATCAACTATGATCATACCAAAAGGATTGTCTCCTAAGTTAAGAGGAATCTCATACTTCCTTCTAAAGGACTCTACCGTAAAGTAGGATATCAACAACATTCTCTGAAAGGGCTATACCATAAGGTGAGTCCGTAACTACTTGGCCATTGTCAAGCATATTTAGGTAAAGGTTGAGTATACTTATACTCCATATTGAGTTTACATTTCTTGATTATGACTAAGCATGTTTTACTTCAAGCATTGATCATGCATGCCATATTGATATTATGCTACCTCTTTCTTATGCTTATGTATTTTGATTATGTTGCCTATCTCTTGATTGCATTGCATTCTACATACTTAGTACAAATTCAAATGTACTAACGCATACTCTATGCTTACATGATATCACCATGTAGGAACTGGAGCTCATATTGATTCTCCTCCACGTGGCTAGACAGACTATTCAAGTTAGCTTTTGGTGAGTCCTTATGTCCGTGGATAATATCTATCTCCTCTCATGCTTATGTTTAGGCTATATCTTGTATATTTGGAGTACCTATTGTCATTATTATGAGGGTGAGCCCGGTTGTTTGTCTTGGCTCCCGCTAAGTTCTATGTTTATAGGTGTTATTGAGAAAGTTATATAATGATACTATGAGCTTTGATTCTCTTGACTCTTTGATACTTTATGATATAAAAGACGTCCCATAGCCCTATTTATCCCTATTTACTATCTTTCATTGTTATTTTTTTTTTGTGATCAAGGATGTGTAATGATATGCTAAGAAGCTTGGTTGAGGTCCCTCCGGGTTCCCCATGTGTCGTGTCACATCTAGGTCGTAGGCTTAGGTCGTGACAACCAGGTATTCGACTCGTCCAGGAACTTCAAAGGTTTATCATGACTTGAGCTAGCATTACTAGTGATGTGTCATGAAGAAGGATATATCAAAGTTTGTGGCTAGGTGTTTGACAAGTTAGCAGGTCAAATGTGAGAATCCGAGACTGAGTAGAGAGCAACAGATAATGCTTATTCTCGAATAGAAGTAGGAATGCATTATTATGAATTTCATGGTAGATTTAACTCCTACAGTTAGTGGCTTTGATTCCATATAAGTGGTAGTGAGCTAATTGACTAAATCTGCCAATTTCATCATGGTTAAGGTAAAGTATAAAGCCGAGAGGTTAGCTCATTTCTACATTAGCCAAATTGTGAGGATTCATAGAGTTTTGGTTTCCATTGTGTCAAACCCCGGTTTATTATTTACATCACATTTTTGGAGGGGCCTATAGTATGGTTTGGATACCCGTTTGGATAGAAGTATAACCTTAATCCCCTTAAACTGATAGGCAATTTAACAGGACCATTCAGGTGTTGGCGGATATGCTATGGGAATGTGTCATTGACTTTGGTGCCAGATGAGATCAATAATCCCCTGAGAGAGTTTGCCTACAACAACAAGTACAACTCTAGCATTCAGATGGCTCCCTTTAAGGCTTTGTATGGATGGAGGTGTCGATTACCTATTGGATGGTTTGACTCCGTAGTGGTGGAGAGCATGGGGAGAGAGGACCTGGAGTGGGTGCGACCGATTCAAAAATAGGTTGGCAACAACCTAGAGTGGCCAAAAAAGATATACTGATAAGAGGGTTTGACCCTTAGTATTCATGGTTGGTGACATGGTATGGTTGAAGATCTCATCCTTGAATGGTGTTATAAGGTTCGAGAAGAAGGGAAAGCTCTGCCCGAGGTTTATTTGTCCCTTTCAGCTTCTAGATAGAGTGGGAGAGGTGGCATGTAGACTTACTTGTCACCAAACCTTTTGGCACTCTATCTTATGTTTCATATCTCTATGCCACGACATTGTATTTTGAACGAGTTTCATGTGATTTCTATTGATTCAATTGAGTTGAGCCCAGACTTTACTTATGATGAGCAGTCGATGTCCATATTGCACAGGTAGGTGAGAAAATTGATGATGAAGGAGATAGCTTTAGTAAAGTTCCAGTGGCATCACAAGCCCAAAAGTGTGGCTCCATGGGAGATAGAGGTGGAGTGTCCGATACCCTTAGCTTTTTGAGTCTTCGGGGATGTCCCTTATCTCATGCTTGAGGACAAACATTGTTTTTAGTAGTAGATAATAAAATGACCTCAAAGGTCATTTTTTCCATTCTCTTAAAAATTACTATTTTGCGCTTTTCAAAGTTGCCTTTTTATTGAGTATAAAAGTCAAATTTTGAAAAGATTCTAAAATAGGATTTTTGTTAAAGAAAGAGTTTTTAAAGGTTTAAAGTCAGAAATTTCAAGCTTTGTAATTATTTTGAGTTTCAAGTGTAAAAATATAGTTTTTTCGATTCCATCAGCTTTGGAATGGAGAATCTGGTCTAGGAGGACAAACAAAATTGAATTTGGAGTTAAAACATAGATTTTGAACACAAGTTGCATTTTCAATATAAGTTGGATCATAGTTCGAGTTTAGTCAACATCCGGAGTTTGCAAGCTCAAATCAAAATTATGATAGTTAAAGTGATTTTGGGCAGTAAAAGTAATGCTAGAAATGACCTCATTATAATTTTTAGAGTTTCCCAGAGTAATTTGGGTATTTTGAGTTTTTTACTAGCTTCTTTGAGATTTATCAAGTTCCCGACTAAGGAGACCTTAAACTCAAATTTTGATATTTCCATTGAGTCCGAAACATTATTTCTTGTAGGTTTGCTTGTATGGTTTGTGTGCATTGGGTTTTGAGAAAACCCCGAGCGTCCTTTTCATTTGTTTGAAATAACAGTGTTTGACTGCAACCTGGTGCAGCCACTATAGTACTCCTCGTTCATAGAGAAGGTCTCTGCATTTGTGGAGTGTTAACATCCTTAACCTCCACATTCGTAGAGGAGATCTCCACATTCGCAGAGTGTTGATCTCCCAAGCTTCTGTGTTCACGGAGTGTTTTTGTGACCTGAACAGTGTGCTTCATTTTAAATATTGGGTTTCACCATTTTTTACCTTTGTTAATATTTCAACCTTGATTTTAGAGAGAATTTTTAAAACAAGATCATTGGGTAACGTAAGTCTAACTTATGTTTTCAATTCCCATTGACTAAATTGTGATTTTAACATGAAAATTGGGATTTTTAATTGAAAAAATTGGTGACTTCTCAGACATTGAATGTTAGTAAAAAAGTGATGATTATAAAGTTATTTTAGCTCCTTTTTTAAAAAAATGATTTCCATTATTAGACTCCTTATACTTGAGGAACATTTTCATATAAAAATTTATAGATCTTGGGAACCTTTTTTGGTATAAAATTTTTGGATCATTTTGCCCTTTTCACCTGAATTTGGTTGATTTTAATATCATTAGTTTCGTAATATGATTGTGATGATATATTTAACTTGATTGTGGTGATTTGGAGTACCATAATAGGAGAAAAAGTGTTGATTTGACTTGATTGGAACAACTAGTAAGGCAAGTGGACTTCTAATCTTTTGTTCAATATGATTGATAATTGTATTTTCCTATGTGTGTGGATTTGAGTGATTTGTGATATGAAACACGATAGAATTATATTGTTGAAGGCTTTGAGAATGGGATTTCAGATTGGGTAATTGTTCATATTTTTAAACTTTGACATGTGAAATAATTGTTGGTTCGTGATATTTGTGAACTTGTGAATTATCTAGTATTGATGTTGAGATGGCACCAATATTGAGATTTTGATTCTATTGGGACTGTGTAATTGTGATGACATTGAGATCATGATGATGTTGAATTTGTTATGATTATAAGATTGTGTATATTGCATTCGCTATTACTTTTACATTGATACTTCTGATGGCTACAATCGAGAGATGTGCAAGGTAATATGTGGATTGGTGGCAGATGTTTCTATCAATCAAGGATTGTTGAGATTTCTGTCGGCGAGCCAAAGTAGTATTCTGGCAAATGTTATGACCGAGATTTCTGCTGGTCAGGTGAGCATTGGTCGAGGTCTCTCCTGCAATGTTCATGGATACATGGTCCATGTGTATCCTAGGACAGACATGTATCACGATTACTTAATATTACATCATATTGTTTATATTTCATTGCATTCACTGATTCATTTTATATTGTTCCTTTATTGAAGTTGTTATATGTATTACGTGTGATGTAGTGAATGCTATAGAATCTTTTCCATCGTTAAGATGGAACTATTGAAAGATTGTACTAAATGTTGATAGCCTTAGCTTTGTACATTGCGAGAACTGGACTTTGTGAATGCTGTGATTGCTTATATTATCGATGGGCCAATGAATTACTTGACTCTGAAAATCAGTTATATATTCTGAGATATTATTCTATAATCTGTATATGTATATATATGTATTGTTGTGCTGGGATTTTTTTAAGTACATGTGTATAGTTCAGCGGTATGTTACTTGTGTTCTTCGTTGCTTTACTTTAGGCTTAGATTCCATTTGTCGATTACCATGTTGTTTTATGCTCACTCCTTGCTACATGCACTACAAAAAAAATGCTCAATTTGTGACGGTTAAATTATGCGAGTTTTAAAAAATTCTATCATTAATTTATTTTGTGACGTTTATTTTAACCCCCATAATATAAATTTCTTTGTGGTAGTTTAATTATGGAGAACAAAAAATTGCCACAATTTAGTATAGTTTATGGTAATTATCAACCCCCAAAAATTTATTAAATTTAT
>JAABOM020058246.1:0-50677 GCA_011800125.2 Solanum clarkiae | reverse complement strand
GTGTAGATCTTGTTGGTTATGCAGATGCAAGTTATTTATCAGATTCACATAAAGCTCGATCTCAAACAGACGGAAAAACTGCTATATTATGGAGATCTACAAAGTAGTGCTTATTGCTACTTCTTCAAATCATGCTAAAGTAATAGCAATTCATGAAGTAAGTAGAGAATGTGTATGATTGAAATCGATGATATATTCCATCCAAGAGATATGTGGACTGAAAAATAATACCAAAGTACCCACGGTCATATTTAAAGATAATGTCATGTGTATAACCCAGTTGAAAGGTGGCTTCATAAAAGGAGACAGATCGAAATACATTTCATCTAAATTATTTTTCACACATTATCTTCAGAAGAAAGGTGAAATTGATGTACAACAAATTTATTCAAGTGATAATCTCGCAGATTTATTCACTAAGGCATTATCATTCGAGAAGCTAAGATATAAGATTGGAATGCACCGTCTACAAAGTATCAAGTGAAGTTTTCATCAGGGGGAGAATACGCGTTGTACTCTTTTTTTCCTTTGCCATAGTTTTATCCCACTGGATTTTTCTGGCAAGGTTTTTAATGAGACAGCTAATGATGCATATCAAAATCAATTAGAACCTTTTTTTTACATGAACAATTGAGGGGGAGTGTTGAAAAATGACAATTGTAACATGAAAAAGGAAATAGGGGCATGCTTATGAATAGTAAAAGCAAGACAACTTGTCAAGATTGAAGCATGCTGATGAATAGCGGAAAGTGGCAGGAATTATCAAGAAATGTGATTGTGAATAGTGGCTTGTGGGTCCCACCCCCTTTACCATTTGTTATTATAAATAGCTCCCCATATTTCTCTTCTATGGATATAGTATAATACACAGATACAATCAAACAATCGATATAATTTTTCTCTCTCTTCTTTTAGTTTCCAGATATTAATTTCTCCTTATTTTTGAAAAAATTATAAAAATAGACGACATATTTTATCCAAATCTTCAATATTCTCTTTCATTTAAATTATTTACAGAAATCCCATTTTTTCACTTTTTTTCTTTATTTTTTGATACTAACCAACTTAGATTTTTCTACCTCCTTTTTTATGCCCTTTTTTTTTGTCAACAGTCCAATCAAAGTCAATAACCCAATTAATTACTTACCTTACATGGTTAATTTCAGATTATTACCTTTATTTCAAATTATTATTTTTTAAAGTTAACTTGGAAAAATAAACATAGTAGGTCTCTTTTTTCATCCAAACAAGAAACCATCTTTACCTTTTCTCTTCTCCAATTTTCATATCAAGCTAAAAAAATTTTATGGATTCATCTGCTTCTTTTAGTCTTGGTTTAACTCAATCTTTTGCTGATAATGACAATGTCCCTTCATTTTCAATAGATACAACGGAAGAAGTAGATCAATTACGTATGGATTGTTTCCAAAAGAGTACAATGAGTTATCTTTTTTCTTTCAATCACTTTAATAGAAAAAGGTGCTTTGAGTTTCTCTCAAGGATGAAAAAGTAAGTAGATAGTATGCAGAAATTAGTAGACAAAGTTGGCCATCAATTTTGATTCTTTACATCAATTTTTTTGTTGAACAAGTTTCATTGTATTGAGTTTCAAAGTTTCAGATTCCTTTATATCAAATTAAATTATATATTTCTAATATCTTTGTATTAAGTTTGATTCCTTGTATTAAGTAAATTAAGTTTCATAAATATTTTGTGAATGAGTTCTTGATACAATAAATCACTACTCCGGTGTTGATACTTTTAGTAAGTTAGGCGTTTTTCGAATTTTCAAATATCAAAAATTGTGTTATGCTGACAACCTATGGGTGGAAAATCATTGTAAACCAAGTATCAATTTATAAGAAAGTCATGTAAATTGAGTATCAACTCATATGAAAGAACTGTAAATAAAGTATCAACTGATAAGAAAGATTTGCAAATGTAGTATCAAATCATAAGAAATCTTTATAAACTAAATATTAACACATAATAAAGCATTATAAACTAAGTATAAAGTCATAATAATAAAATCATAATAAATCTAACAAGCTGTTTATAGATTTGTTGGGATTGATTTAACCAATTTGAACGTTTTAACATTAATTAAGGAATCACTTTTTAATTACTAGATTTTTTTTCTTATTTAATGTAACAGAATTAAATTTATATTGAGGTATCAATTATTAATTAAGGTATCAATTGATGCAGAAAAGTTGAAACTTTTAGTAATTTTTAAAAGAGTCATGAAAATTGGGAATTATGAATAAACAGTATGGTATTTATGAAATTTATACTAAATTTATTCAAGATTTATTTCATAACATAACTATCCTTATTTTAAGTTCTTTATAGCTTATAAAAATGTTTGACAATTTTCAAATCAGCTTTAAAAAAAAAGTTAAAATTTGTTTAAAATAAATTACAAGTTAAAAGTAGCATCCCCCAACTTTTTATTTTTTAGCTTAAAAGTTGTTATAGTTTGACAAAAAAAATTACCTTTTTACCCTAAATATTTTTTGATATTCCTAAAAATATTCTTATCTAAAATAACTCTAACTACTCTCTGGCTTCTCCTTATTTCAATTCAAACTACAGCGCAACACTCTTCTACTCTTTGAAACCACTGACCAATCGTGTTTTTCTCGCTACTGCTATTTTCGCCTCGATCTCTCTTGACAAAATATCTTAAATTCTTTATGTGAAATAAGAAACGACGTGTATGCCATTAGAAAAGACTAAATATTATTGGTTGGTTAAATGTTGAAAGTTTCTTGAGAGGGCAAGAGAAAATTAGAATAATTGGTGGCAATTGAATATCTCAACCATGTGTCAAATTCGATCATGAAAAAAGAGACATCTTAAAAATTTCATGTGATCTATCTAAACTATATATTGTAAAAATTAAAAATAAATTATGTACATAAGATTTACTTAAATAATAAGTTTTTATTGACATTGAATTAAAATATAAATTTATTTTACTTTATTTTATTTTTTTAGACAGAAAAATAATTAAGTAATCAGTGTTTATAATGTTAACGGCTTGAAGGATATTTCAAACATTTTTAACTAAAGAAGTGTTTAACAACACTTATGTGCCAAACATATCAAGAACTTTTTTTTTCAGCTATAACACTTTTATCCAAATACATAACTGCTTATTCTTTTAAATAAATTTTAGCACTTTAAAAATTTCTTCTAAAATACTTTTTAAAATTTTTTTTTTTTCAATTAAGCCAAACGGGCTCTAAGTCAATATATAAAACTTTAGATATTTGAAAATATTCTAAATTATAATCTTCACATATCAATTTAGTGGAAAAATATATTTTTAAAATATTGATTAACTGAATCTAATCTAATTCTCAAACAACGAAATATTATGAATATTTTGCGATGAGTGGAGTATTGTCCGCACACAAGTTTAGTACTTCAAAGTTAACTTTAATTTTGTTCAACAAGTAGTACATCATGATAGTTGTGTAACAACTCATCTGATAAAAAGTCCTACATCAGCAAAACACAAGAGAGATGGTGGATATATAAGTACAGAACTAGTCTGTATACTGTGAGGCGTCTTTTGGGGTGATGGGCTAGGCCCAAGAGCGGACAATACTTCATAGTATTGGGTCAGGTCATTACAGATGGTGTCAGAGCTACTCTTGTGTCAGTCTTGTCAATGTGGGTCAAAGTTTAACTGAATTTAGGCGAATCCCGGTGAGGCGGAGCAAACCTTCGTGCTGAGTTTTGGCAAATCCCATGCAGTGGGGCAAACCTCAGCGAGGATGTTGAGTCCATAGAGGGGGTGTATGTAAAAACTCATCTTAAGATGAGAAGTCCCACATCGGCAAAACACAAGAGAGATGCTGGGTATATAAGTAAAAAACTAGTCTATATACTGTGAGGTGTCTTTTGGAGTGGGCCCAAAGGGACGAATCCGTGATGGGCTAGACCGAAGAGTGGACAATACTTCATAGTGTTAGGTCAGATTGGTAACATCTCCACCTTGTTATTGAATTTTTTTTATACGTTTCAAAACAAATGATCTTTTTAAAGTTCCAAAATATATTAATTATTTTTTAAAAAATAATTACCCTTCTTTTAAACGGGTTTTCAACTACTATCAAATCCAAAATGATATACTGTATCTCTACTTGTAAGAAGACCTTTTGAAAAGAACAAAAAATACTAATAAATAAATTACTCTTACATTAATATCTTTAATAAGTATTTTCCTCAAGTAATGTGCCAAATAATTTATTTCTTGTATTTGAAATAAACCATGTTTCATTCGAAAAAGATTCTACTGATTCAACAATTTGATTATAATTTTGAGAATTTCACCAATTTAATCATATATCTTAGGTATTGAAGATGACAGACTTTCTATATATTCCATCTGCATTTAGCACAAAAACAACCATGTCATAGACCACTTTGATAGAGAGGGTAGCAGACTTTATACTGAATACCTGCATTAACATAAATCAGGCAAATCACAGACTTTTTTTTTTTGCCTACGCAAAGAAAAAATTAGAAAAAACTCCTTGTTTATGGACCACCCAGTGTCTTACACCAAATTAACAAATATAATTCATTTATCTTTAACAAATAAATTTTTTGTATCCTCACTCTACCTGGCATATGTTTACGTCAAATTGTTATATAACTGTGTCGTAATTTTACGATAAAGAAAATTGGAATCAACAACTCAATGAAGAGACAAAATTGAGTAATGGTGGAGTGGGAGGAGTCAACGGACGTGTCATTACCCAAAAGAGGGAACAAGTCTTACATTTTTCTGATTTATTGCCCTATCTCAAGCCACTCTTATTTTTCTAGACATCCAGAAACTAATAGGACATATATATCCCTTACGAAATATCCAAAATTCCAGCTAATTACCTATGCATGCATCTTTTCATTTGTCAACCAAGTAATTGCACTCACCATCCTAATTTAACTCCTTGTTTGAATGGTTGTTACCCATTGTATCATATTGTTAATTTAAATACAATATTTATTTTGATTTATATAAATTTTATTGTATTATATCGTTTAAACCTATTATTAAGTAACAATGAAAGGGGTTACATTTAGTACATTTTTAAATATTTTTTCATAAATTATTAAATCTAAAAAATAACAAAAATTATTTAAATTTAATTAAATAAAAAGAATTAAATAAAGCTAAATCTATTTTAAACTCAATTCTCTCAATTTTGTCTGACTTACATAAAAAGCGTTAAAAAAAAAAAACTCAGAGGTCATTGTCATGAAAGGTTGTAGTACGTACTAATTGATCACAACCTATTATAGGATGGGAAAAATAAATATTTGCCTACAAACCCTCCCCAAAAGAGATTTACAAAAAAGGTACTATTGTAACATTATCTACTCAATTTAAAAGTTTTGAGAAAGCATCTAAAATGCCCTTTCCTTAAAAGAGTTTTTATTAATAATTAAAATAATTATTTTAGCTACGTTACATTCAATTATTAATCAAAATTTAATTATTTTTAGAAAAATTAAATTGTGATATATCAATCCAGAAAGATTATAGTGTTTCTATACTACCTTGAACTTTTCACTATTTTAACTGAACAAATAAGAACTAGTACTACATTAAAAAATAGATAATATTTCGAGAGTATTTTAAACTCTTTTTGGAAACTTTTTAAATTGAATAGATAATGTTACAATAGTAAATTTTTTTTTTTAAAATATAATGGGAAAACCAAAATATTGATTTACTGATGCAACTGAAATTAGTACTTGGTCAGCTTTATTTTCCATCTAAGCATGACAGATATCTTGGAAGTGGAAAGAGTGTTGCCTACTCTTTCTTATCCTGTGCACACAGTGCTTGCTGTGTAAGTATAAGACAAACTTGTAACCAAAAAAAAAAATATGGTGGAGGGGATAAGACTACGTTTTTAATTGGAGGTCTTGAGTTTAGCTTTGAATATAAAAAAAATATTCGATAAAAAGTGCTTTTTCCCAAATAAATTTTATGCGACACGAATTTGAAATAGTCGAGCTTGTAATACTAACATTCAGATTGTGTTCTAACTTGCCAATGAACACCTAATTGTATCTCCGAAGTCATGTTATTACTTGATAGTTTATAGGCAAAACGGCCACAATGCCTCAACTATGATAAATAGAATAACATTGCTCTTCGATTAAAAGTATTATCATAATCATGGAGAAAGAGAAATTTTGCTATGTATGATTGCAAGAAATAATAATTTTTTGTTAAGATGTTTTTTTGTAACACCCCTAGAATTATTGAAATACCCCTAGAACATAATCGTGCACATAACGATCTTCCCAAGCTTCGACGGAAAATTCGAGATAGAATTTGCACGAAGCTTGGGAAATTCGAGATAGAATTTACGATCAGCACAAAAAATTGAGTGGGAAAATGGCCTCGACTTGATTTTAGAGCAATCAGGTCGAAAAATAATTTTCGATAATTAATTCGAAAATAATGTCAGTTCACCCCCTTGGCGCGATGCGGACAGGGGCGCGGAGTGACACTTATATTTTTTTAAAAATTTCGACGGAAAGTTAAAAATTCTTTTGGAGGAAATTTTGAGGAAAATCCACTAGTCCACGCCCCTGGCACTTCGCAGACCAATGCAAAATTCTTGAAATTTTTCTTTAAAATTCGGAAGGGCCTTTTGCTCATTCTCCACCATATTCTAAGTCTCAAAGAGTGTTTTAAAGTCTTTTATTCGTACGAAGGGTTTCAAGGCTCATTATTTTCCTAGTCTAAAAGCATATTCCTGAGAGAGGAAGAAGAAAGACTTTGAAGGTTCAGGGATTTGAGGGTCAAGTTCTTGTTGAAGATTAGTACAATCTTCATCCTAGGTATGTAAAGACTACCCAAAATATGAGATTGTTCTCCTTTATGCCCCATTGAATGTAGTAGGTTGATAGTTGAAAGTGATGAGTCTTGTTTTACAAAATCTTGCATGTTATCTTGAAAACTACTATTAATCTACATATATTTTCTTAAATTGATGATTATCATAACTCAAATTAACTGTTTAAGTGAATTATAGTATGATTATGTGTATATCCTGCATGATTTCCTTACTGAAGGCTTCAAGAATGGACCTAAGGGTTGATGTCTAGAGCCTTGATGATGTAATTGTGCTTGGTTGTGTGATGACATTGTTGATAGAATTTGTTTGAGAGTAAGTCCTTTAGAGTCTTTCAGAGGCTGAGCTTAAATTTTAGCAAAACATTCCTAATTCCTTGAGTTGATAGATGACCAGATGAATTAATATCCTTGTTTGAAAGAGACTGATTGTACAGTCATTATGATGTTGATAGACTTATGAGCATGTCGAGTCATAGGAGGAGTATTGAGCACCGAAATGGGTAAGAGTGAGTCCCAGTTGCACTCATTAACTATGTGGCTAGCATATGAGAGGATTGGATCGTGAAAGCGGATGTTTCCTTTGTCCCAATAGAGGACTTGACAGACTTTTGGATCCACTGACAGACACGTCCCTTACCCCAGCAAGGTACTAGACGGATGTGGTAACGGCATCTCTTTTCTGTATCATCACCGGCTCATAGGTAATGGTTATCGATTCGAGAAATTCTCAGATAGGTTCCATGTTGATAGTACTCTGATGTTGATGTGATAGTATGAGTCTTGATTGAAGGTGATGTGATAGTGTCCTATTCCTTATCTAGAGTTGAGATTGAGTATCTGATGAGTTGATGTCATATTATATTATCTTGCCTATACTGTTTACTTTAGCCCGTTTTACATACAGTACATTCTACGTACTAATGCTCCTTTGGCGTTGCATCGTTTTATGATGCAGATTCAGTAGACAGAGGACTTCAGCAGACGAATCATTGAAGTTCACAGACTTTCAGCCAGAGACTTGGTGAGTCCTACCCTGCATTCGTAGGATGATTCTTTCTTTTATTTATTTGAGTATTTTCTTGAATTGTGGTAACCATGGTCTGTCATGGTACCTTTTTAGACAGTAGCTTTAAATTTAGAGGCTTTATAGACATGGACAGATGATACGTGATGTTGGGGTTCTTTTTCCCCTTCTCCTTTTTAAACTGAGTTCTTTTCTTTAAGTTTATTTCATGTGATGGACTTTAGATGAGTAATCTTGTAGCTCACTAATAGTTGAGGTCATTCTTTTATGTCTTCCGTTAATCGACTGACTGAACGAATGTGACGAGATTAGGTGGTTCGCTTGGGGACAAGCAATAGTATTCGAGTGCCAGTTATGTCTAGAGTACCATCCTGGAGTGTGACATTTTCTGTAAAGATATTACTTAAAGAAAGACTATAAATATATAGGATCACTCAACACAAATTATACAAAAGTATACTAAAATTATAAAGTAATGGGGCAAAAAAAAAAAAGAAAAAAAAAGATACATTATTAAGATGCAAATGGAAGTAATATGGATTAAAATGTTGAGAGTTAATATATTCATATTTGATGGGTAAAACAATATTTCTTAAAATATTTTAATATTATAAAATTATTATATTTCTAAATTCCTACTAAAAAAATTTTTTGACCAGGCAAAGGGGGACATGTTAATTAGCATTTAATAGTTGATGAATATTTTTTAGGTAGAACAAGGCAATTTAAATCATTTCTTATAGGGTTAAGAGCATTTTTTACTGAATGAGGACAAAATTTGAACTATTTCTTACATTTTTGAACCAATAAGTGAAAATAGAGACACTTTTTAACCTTTTTCCATTTTGTCTATTTTATGTTCTTTAATGAAGAAATAAAAAAATTCAATTAATTTTATTTGAAGAAACTTCGTGCTTTCAATTCATTTCCAAGTACGAAACCAAAATGTTTTTTCAAACTCATTTCTAAGTACCCTAATCAATGTAGAGTATCATTTTAAACTAACTTCTAAGTACCCAAATCAATGTATTATTTTAAATTCAAATCGAAATACTCTAAACCTTAAATTTCCCCTGATCGTAAAATCCTAAAAGCTGAAACATTATTAAAGACTTGGAAACATGTTGGTTGACTAATATTTCCTTTCTTGTGCTACGATGAAAACTATCAGAAAAAGAAATTTGATAGTCTTATTATTATTATTATTAAAGAAGTGAGATCAGGGTTCATAAAGAAAAATGTACTAAATGGCATATATTGAGAGCCATTTAAGCTGTCTGATTTTATTAAAATTGTGTTTGACCGTAAAACAAGTTTGAGTTGTCTATAAAATTTTATAAGTAATTTAGAGTGAAAAAAGAAAAAACAATTAAGAACAAATCTCTTTAAAAAGTAAAAAAAATTCGCTAACTTCACAAAAATTTAAAAAAAGTCATGGTTAAACACGCCTTTTATATCCTAAATGGTGTCTTTGGAATATCACTTTCCCTCACCTTCAACTAATGATAACCCGATCTGAGGTCTATCTTGGAGAAACAAGTGGCACCCTGAAGTTGGTCAAACAGATCATCTATTCTGGGAAGGAGATACTTATTTTTTGTAGTGACATTGTTTAGCTGTCGGTAGTCTATACATATTCTGACAGACCCATATTTTTTATGCACGAATAAGATAAGAGCATCCCAAGGAGGGACACTAGGCCTTATGAAACCTTTCTTTAACAAATCTTTCAATTGTTCTTTCAATTCTTCCAACTCTGCGGGGGCCATCCTATAAGGTAAAATTGAAATGGGTTTGATCTCGGGAAGAACATCAATCCCGAAGTCAATCTCCCTATCAGAAGGGACTCCGGGTAGATCATCAGAAAAAATTTCAGGAAACTCATTCACAACCGGGACTGACTCAAGGGTAGGAGATTCAACATCATCAGACTTGACTCGTATGAGGTGGTAAATACAACCCTTAGAGATCAACTTTCTGGCTCTAAGATAAGAAATAAATTTGTCCTTAGATGCAACAACACTCCCTTCCCACTCTAGAATAGGCTCATTAGGGAATTGGAACTTAATAATTCGGGTTCTACAGTCAACAGAAGCATAACAGGTATAACGCCAATCCATGCCAAGTATCACATCAAAATCCACCATCTCCAATTTTGCCAAGTCAGCTAAGGTATCTCTATGATAGTTAGATATTGCACAATCTCTATAAACCCTCATAGCTAAGATAGACTCGCCAGTAGGAGTAGAAACAACAAAAGGTTCAAGCAAACACTCTTGAAGGATCCCAAATTTACTAGCCACATAAGGGGTCACAAAAGTCAAGGTGACACCCGGATCAAGCAATGCATAATAATCAAAGGTAAAGACTCAAAGCATACCCATGACAATATCTGGTGCAGCCTCCTAATCCTGTCGATTACCCATAGCATAAAGGCGGCTCGTCCCGCCTCCTGTAGCAGTAGTAGTGGCCCTCTGTTGGTTGCCAGCTGGGGCTGTTGCGGAGGATTTGGTCTGCTGCTTCCCTCACCCCGTCTTTTCTTCGGACACTCAAACTGGAAGTGACCAGCTTGTTCACACGAATAGCAAACATCTCTCCCCCCACGACACTAACTCAAATGAAGCTTACCACACTTGTCACATGGTGGCTTTCCCCTCGCACCTTGGGTCACAATATCCTGAGAGTGGGTACTCTAAGCCTTGTAATTCTGGTAATCATTAGATTTCTAATCATATCTGTTTGGATGAACAGGCGTACTCTCAACTTAGGCTTTTAGCCTGAGGTGAAGTGCACAATATCTATGCCTTAAACCAGGGGCACCAACTGTAGCCACCCTCAACTTAGGCCTTTAACCTCAATCAAGGTTCATATGTTCAAGGATAGACCAATGTCAATATCAAGGTATTTCATCAGACAAGGTTAAGCTAGCAAGGTATCAAGAAATAATGAGTACATGATAAGCTCAAAAGTTTGGAACAAGGGATTTACTCACTCATCTAGTGGGTCGTTTAGGAGAAAAGTAGGTTCACTCAAAGAACAAGGGCCTAGGACCCTTTTTACATCCACCACATCACCAAACTAATTTTAGAGTAACAAGGCAAGTTCTGGGTCCATACAAGATGCATGAATGCAACAAAATAAGCTCATAATACATATGGCAATTGCATTCACAATCAAGTATAGACTCGCAGATCATGTTCTCAGTCTCAGCTTACCTTCAATATCATAACAAAGATAGCAAACTATTCAAAAATATATGAATGCATCAATAATCACAACCTCAAAAATTATGAGGGTACCCAATTTTCATCAAAACATTAAAAACATATCTAAAAATTATGTATATTCCAATAGATAACACTACTATGAATTTACCTATTATCTACACTACCTAAACATGCCGGTTCAACAGAAAAGTAGACATCCATAAGGAAAAAGAAGCACGAGAAGAAAACCTTGGGATCAAAAATAGGGGAAGTTATGGACTTGAGGCTACCCAGACTTCATCTTAATCCATAACTTCTCAAACCCCACCAATATAGGATACTTTGTCCTCAAAGTAAAGATAAGGAATGAAAACAAAACACAATAACATAGAAATATATAGATAGATCCATTAAAATCCAAAAATTAACATTCAAAATATAAGTAAAAATAATATCCAACATAAAAATATTTAAACACAACTAAAAACCAACATAATAAAAAAGATTGTCTGAAAAAAGAACAAAGTATCCAATATGACAAAATGAGAACTGGGGTCAAAAGAAGTTAAAAGTGATAGTGCATCAAGCACTGGTCTCTGGCTGATCTGCGCGTGGGGCTGCCTCTCCTCTGTAGCCATATCGGAAGTACCCTCTCCACGTGGGGTGCACTGTGCTCTCTTTCTCTTAGTAGCCGCAAATAAAAGCGACTCCTGCACCACTTCTTCAAGTATGGGCTCCTCCTCTTATTTCGGCTTCTTTGAGGTCGGTTCTGGTTCATCACTCTGATCAAGGGGCCTCTTCCCACGGGTGTCCAGACGGTCGGTGAGCCAATCAAATGCCTCACCATTTATTGGTGCTACCTTTGGGGCTGGAACAGGGGCTGCCAACAGCTGTAATAAGCCGGCCTTGAACTTGTCCAACTCCTTCGTAACTGCGCTCACATCGGCAAGACTAGCTCCCTCAAGCCTCTTGTGACTCTATCCTCAAATGCATCGACCCGAGAATCCACCACTAGGACTCTCTCATCAACTAAATCTCGGGCAAATTCCCTCGTCCTCTCCTCAGAGTCCCAAACAGTCTGATTAATCAATGGCTAAACTCGTGCTGACAACTCCAGTAGCTTGCCCTCCGATACAACCACCCTGCGTAATAAAGCTTGAAAAACAATAGCATAGAAAAGAGGTTCAACTTGTAAAGTAGCTGCAGCTAGTGTTGGAGTGGTGGAAGATGGTGTAGACTCGATCTCAACCGCTGATGTAGGCTCTAAAGTGGCCGGAGTAGTGCCAGTAGTAGTTGGAGGTGAACTTGGAATCTGAGGCTCTACCAGAAATGGCTCTGGAATAGCTGGATGAGCTGCTCGAGGTAAGGCCACCAGATTCTTATCATCCTTTATCAGGCTGGGATCTATAGTGCGTGTGGATTCTACATGAGGGTCCCAGCACGGATCAATAGAAACACCTGTTGCACTGCATAGTCGATGGATTAGAACTAGGAATGGCAGTGAGGTGTTCGTCCTAACTGTAGCCTCATAAATCTGCTCCGAAATGATTCGGGCCTAATCTATAGCATAGCCAGCTAGAATGCTGGCCAACAATATGGCTCTCTCAAGGGTGATCACGTTACCATGAAGGTTGGCCTAATACGCTAACGGATAATGGACCATCAAAACTTGGCCTGGAATGAGAGGTGGGCTTTAACTATAGGATCTGCGTGGTTTGTGACCCCATATCGGCTCAACCCCCGCCTTGTAGATTTGACTGGCTATCCACTGTAGCAACTCTGTCCTGGCCCCAATGACCTTCCTAGTCACCGCTCTCCTCATTTTATCAATACTGTTATCGTACTCAGTGATAGACTAAGGAACTCTATGAGTGGGCCCAAACTACACTCGTCGAATCGTCTCCTCCAAGATACCAACTTTTCTTCCCCGGAGTATCACCACCCACAGTCTCGGCTCCTCTATTGGCTTCTTCTTCTTTGGCAGCTCCCGTCAGAGTGTAGCAAGATATGCCGCATAGAACTCACAGACTATTTAAGGGGCATATTTGCCTAGCTGTTGTGTGGTCCACCGTAGTCCGTACTCGTCCAACCTAGTATCCAATCCTGCTACTCTATCTAAACCTGAGGCATTTAACCGAGACTCCTCATGAAATTGGTGGACCGACTTTCCTTGCCCCTCAGTCTCCACCCCCTGGTTGTATATTTCTTTCATCCCAGGGACACACCATCTGCAGTCGGCTGAGGGTTGGGACTGGACTTCCTCCTTCTGGGTTTGGGAGGTGCTCTCGGACTCTGACTTGGAGCCTTAATGTGAGGGACTCATATGTGGCAAGCTACTATCTGACCCATCCTCGTTACTCTGTTGTTCCTTCTCTTCAGACTGGGAGGAACTACTAACTTCCATAGGTGTTTCGTGCTACAAGCACCCGGATCTGGGGCCTATTGGCCTTAAGGTCTACTCTAACTTTGTGGACTTACACAAAGTCCTTGGATTGCTCCGTATCAGATGACTTATCAACTAATCTCCTTTGAAAGGTTTAGATTGCTCACTTGTGTTTTGGGGGCACTGTATCTGCAAACCAACCAAATAGCAACATATAAGTTCAAGATGTTTGATCCATTAAAACATATAACAAAGAACAAGAAACAAAAATAAATAATCAGTAAACATTCACTGATGCAACTACAGGTTTGCAGATACGAGTGTAGTTACGACTCGTAGGGTGACCTGCGAGTCGTAGACTACCCTCGTAGAACCAGTATGCCTTCAAAAAGGTTTTCTAATCCTAGATATGAGACACAGTTATGACTCGTAGGGTGACCTATGAGTCCTAGTCTAGGCTCATAACCATTTTCAGAAACATTTTTTAGAACTCAGATAAGCTTACAAGACTCTCACTACGAGTCGTAGTAGGAGCTATGAGTCATATGTGAGTCTCGTATGAGAAACATGAAGGAACCACAGATGACTGTTGCTTGCTACAAGGGGCCCTTACGACTCGTAGAGGAACCTATGAGTCATAAGAGTGCCTCGTAGAAGGAAACAAAAGGCATCAGTGGTGCCTAAGATTTTCCCACAATAAAGCAACAAATCAAACCACACAATCAACACTCTTGGCACACAACTACATCATTAAATTCTTGGCACATAATCAATTCTATACTATCATCAGGAGTTCAAGACAACCATCATCCCTAGGATTTCAATCTAGTTCCACACTATGTCAAGCACAACAAAAGCAATATACATTCAAAACTCGTTCTTGACATCTATAAACATTCTGTAGGAATACAATACCCCTATATATCAATTCAATCAAAATCCCAAAGATTAAGACACAAACTCCCACTTCTTAAATTCCAATTTTCGAATACAACTTCAACCATGAGTGGGCAACAATCACATAATATATCCTATGAATAACAAGTTTTGCATTCAAAAGCACCAACTCAAGAATTTTGAGAATATTTGATTCACAACCCACTTCTTCAAAGCACCAAACCCTAGGTTACTAGTCTAGTTCAATAATCTCTATATGACATGATTTATCATGATTAAACAAAGCACACACTCATGTAGGGAACAAACTCACCACAAAAGATTTCAAAATTTATCCATGGGGCTTACCGATTGATTGGAGAAATAACCCAATGCGAAAGAAATCAAAAACCACGCCGAAACCTTAGAAAAAGTGCCTTTGTCAGAATCTTCTCCGTAAAATGATGTAGATAGCTGAGATTTTGGTCAAAAAGTGACGTGTGTAATGGGAAGGGATTTCTCGTCACCTCTTAGGGTTAAAAAAATGAATTTGGGGGTCAAATTTTATTTTGACCCCCTTTTAAATTAAACAGGGTCAGATTTTAAAAATCTGCAAATCGGGCTATGAGACCCTGACTACGAGTCGTAGGCTGCCCTACGATGCGTAGGTCTCGGTCTCGTAGCAGACCCAACACTTATAAAAATTTAAAAATTATACCTGGGCACTACGAACCCCTCTTACAACTCGTAGAAGACTCTACGAATTATAAGGTTGGCTCGTAGTGTATGTGCCAACTTTTGATACTCACTGATTATCTCTATGAGGCATGATTACGATTTGTAGTGAGGACTATGACTCTTAGCCCTAATCGTAGAGGCTGCTCCAAGTACCTTTTTTCAGATCTTTAGTTCTTCAATTTTCACCTGCAAACCAACTCTCAAAACACAATAATTCCCAAAATATTACAACTGCACCAATGTATTTCAATCATAAACACAAACTCACACCTTCTACCTAAGAATCGAAATAACTAAAACACTTTAAACATGCTAACAATTATAAAAAATACTTCGGTTGCCTCCTAAAAGGCGCCTTGTTTAATGTCGTGGCTCGACTTGGTCACCGTCCTTCATCAACTATCATCGAGGGTCCATACCTCACTTTTGCACTCATTTGGGTGTTTCATGGATTGGCGAATATCGAACATGACCTCTGCATCATTAACCTTAAACCACAGTTGTCCTGAATTCATAACAATAGGGCTCTTCCAGTGGCCAGAAATGGTCTTCCCAAGATGATGGGCACCTCAAAATCAACTTCGTAATCAAGGATCTAAAAATCTGTTGGAAAGATGAATTTATCCACTTTAACAATAACATCCAAAAGGATTTCCTCTGGATTTTTAATGGTTCGATCCTCCATAAGCAACCTTATTCTTATTGGGGTAGGAGTACCGAGGCCAAGCTTTTTGAATACCGTAAGAGGCATTAGATTGATGCTCGCTCCTAAGTCACACAATGCTCTTGCAAACTCGACATCACCAATGGTACAGGGGATGGTGAATGCACAGGGGTCCTATCGCTTTTGAGCAAGGCATTTGGTCATAATCGCACTACATTGTTGGAGTTCTTGCAATAACTCTTGGCTTAAAGTGCATTTCTTGGTGATCAAATCCTTCGTATATTTGGCATACCCGGGCATTTTCTCTAAAGCCTCGAGAAGGGGAATATTGATGGAGAGTTGCTTCAACATCGAGAGAAAGTGTTTGAATTTACTCTCCTCTTCTTTTTTCTTAAGCCTTTAAGAGAAAAGAGGAGGAGGTTTGGGAATTGATTTCAATTTCTCTTATTCCCTTGTTTCTTCTTGTTGCATCCCACAACCTTCGGATCTTCTCCTTCAACCAAGACTTCACCACCAAGACCCTTCTTATCAACTTCATCCACAATTACCGGCATAGGGGGATCTATGGTGCTCTTTCCACTTCTAGTCATCACCACTATGCAATGCCCTTCATTCTTCAAGTTTTGAACCTTATTGCTTGGTAGGGTGCCCTTTTGGCGCTGATTCAATTGTGAAGAAACTTATCCGAATTATTGCTCTATTTGCTTAATAGCCACCGAGTGAGACTCCATTTTCTGGTTAATACTTGAAATATCTTCTTTCATTCCCTTTAAAATCTCATCTTGATGGTCGACTCGCTTTAACAATTTTTTGAACATTTATTCAATCTTGGAGTTGCTTGACCCGACATCACGGTTGTGTGGTGGCACATAAGGACCATTCCTGTATCCCTCTCTTCTCCTCCATTCTGCGTCTGGCACATACTCTCTCTCATAGTATCCACCTCTACTATCTTTATACACCACATCACGGGTGACGTTCCGACCTTGATTCCCAAAACCTTGCCTCCAATAATCCAAATTGGACCCTTGGTGGTTGTTCCGAAAACCCATCGTTTGGTTGCTTACAAAACATGCATCCTCATTAAAGAATGGATCATCATAGGTAGGAACCTGCGGAGGTTGGTGAGTAACTTCCTTGACACTTGCTTGATTTTGCCTTAAAACCAAGTCCATACTTGTACGAAGCTGAGCAAGTTGCTCCATGATCTCTTCGTTTACATTTGTTTGCTCATTATTAGTGTTAACCGCACAAGAGGGGTTTTATCACACCTCACTCTCGTTGTCTCCGCGCTCGATTTGTTTTGACCACTTGCTCCATTCTTTCGTCTATCAATGCAAAAGCTTGGTCTAGGAATATGCCTCTCATAACCGTATCAGCGCAAGCTTGACTATTCTCATCAAGTGCCCGATAGAAAATTTTAACCAAGGCATGATCAACAATCTTGTGATCAGGGACCATCCTCAAGTATTTAGTAAACCTCTTCCATGTTATGCTAATAGAATCATCTAGCAATTTCTCAAAGTTGTTGATTTGGTCCTTGAGCTTCAACTTCTTAGATCTTAGGAAATATCCTTCAAGGAATACTCTCTGAAGTTCAGCCCAACTTGTGATAGTACCAGGAGGAAGGTCGGACAACCATATAGCTGCATTGCCAGTCAATGATAGTGGAAACACTCTTAAATCCACAGCATCAAAAGAAAGGTTTTGTGTCTCCATGACACTCGTGCAAATAAACATTGAAGATAACGGTAGGGATCCTCCAAAGGTAGCCTTGTGAATAGTCCTCAGTTCTGGAGCATTTGGAGCAATCCACTTGATACCGTGAACTTAGTATCTGCTGGTAAGGGGGTAATACTATAGCACTGGTAACATCCATAGCCATAGGGTTCAGTCGGTATTGGTTCTATCGTAAGCATTTTCATTGAAGTCCCTGAGTTGTGACTTGTTACCCCTTTGTGGTGGATTCTCCTCTCTTCCCATATCCTCATTCACATGCATATCCTCCTCAACCTCAATATCTTCATTCACTTGAGCCATTCTTCTTACTAGTCGATGGATCTCCAAATTGAGTGGAGCTAAGGGATTGCCTTGGCTCCTTGTGTTGGGCATACAACCTAGTATACCTTGCAAATAAAATCAAACAACAAAAAGAAAAAATAAAGAAAACTACAAGAGACTCTAGAAATCTATAATAGAACTAACTAGTAGTGAAATCAAATCAGAACCTAGCCATATTCCCTGGAAATGGAACCATAATTTCTGATGATGTTCACGCTTCAATAAGAAAGCGATCGTTGTCAGCAATTAACCTAACTGAGGTTAGGATCAAATCCACAGGGAATACAGGGCTTTATTATAAGATTTCACCACTAATCATTTCTAGTATTTATGATTATATCTCTAAATTGGGGGAGGGTTGTATTTTAAAAATAAAATAAAACTACAACTAACTATAACATGAGGAAACACTACTCAATTTTGCGGACAACTTGGGAATTATGTTCCCTATGGTTTGTCGACTTGATTACACTAGATAAAATATCTACAATTGGTGATTTGTATGTAGGACGGTACTTAGGTTCTTCTAGCCCTCTTATGAAGGTGAAGGTCGAATTTTACCATGGCGCTTGGTTGGCAACTATGGCGTGCCAACTAACCGTTACCTATAGTCCCAATCAACCTCCTCTTGGTTAGGTCCGGTTGATTAGACGAGAATACATCAATCGAATTCTATCATCTACTTCTCTTTTTCTATTCATCACTACCTTGGTCGGGATCGTGATAGTAGGCGGGCTTTGGTGTTGGCCACCACCAAACAACAATAATAATGAAGGAAATAGATAATACATGCAAAACCCTAATCATAGAAATGCAAGAAATCTAGGTCATCTCAATGTCAACTACCCATGATTCCTACAACCCCAAGTTGTGGGTGCTTAGCTACTCATGGCTAAGGCAAAACACACAAGAATGCACATAATAGATATAGTTGAGAGTTTCACCAATAAACATGAAGAAAAATAGGCACCACAAGTTGCAAATCCACAAGCTTGATTGATCAACGATGAGTACAAGGCAAGATTTGCAATCCCCAAAATGGGTTTTCCAAGAGAGAATAATAAACTACTCTAGAAAACTAAGAAAAGATTAAAAATGTGATTCTCAATAGTCTACTGGTTGAAGTCTCCTTCTAAAAACCTAACTTAAACTATATATAGTATTTACAAAACAACCCTAGAATTTGCACAGAAAAGACAACTAACAGCTAATAAGTTACGTAGATATGACTCGTAGGATGACCTACGAGTCGTAGTTGGGGTCTCGTATCAGGTTCTTGGCATCTTGGACTAAACTAGTATGATCCATAGGTACGAGTAGCTGCTTGAGCTACAACTCATATGTTGGTCTCGTAGTCTTGGTCTTCAGATTTTGGTCCAACATCTTGGCTCTCTGATTCTTGCTACGAGTCCATCTATATGAGTCGTAGTGTGGCTTACGACTCGTATGATAGCCTCGTATGGGTGACCTCCACTTAGCAGATTTCTGAATTTTGGTCTCTGATTCTTTCTATGACACCACCCTATGACTCGTAGGTGGGCTTGTAAGGACACTACTTCAGCAAAATCTGTAACTTTTCTTCAAAATCATACCAACCTAACTTTTCTGTAAGATTAACACAAAAGCACATAAAAACACTAAAAATATGCTTTAAGAACTAACCAAATCCCTTATTTCAGGCACCAAATATATTGTATTTTGACAGCACATCAACTCGCTACGGAAGGTGCGTGATGAGATGATCTTTTCTAAAAGTAGGATTTATCACCCTTATTCTGTTTCTGCTGACTAGGCTCATTCCCAACTGATTTTATTATTCTATTCATATGCTCTTCTTTATCCCTCTTTTTGTCCCCCTCTGTCTATTAGGCATACACCATAATTCTGTAGATGTCTATACCAGGAATCAATAAGGCTGCCTTACACTCTTTCTGCATATGTCTACCCAGATCAGGAACAAACTTCCTCATCCTTGCCCTCATCTCCTGCACCATCTCCGAAGCATACCTGGAAAGCTTTATAAACTTAAGACTGTACTCCTTTAATGTCATTCGTCCTTGATTCAAGTTCATGAACTCATCCACTTCTGCCCCCCTCAACTTTGAGAAAAGAAATGATTAAGGAAGGCAGTCTCAAACTCCTCCCGTGCTGCAGCTCCGCATTCTCACCCCTAATCTCCTCCTACTGATTATACCACACATGAGGAATGTTCTTCAATTGGTAGGAAGCGAGCTCCACTCCCTCAATCTCAAGAACATGCATATCTTTCAAGAACTTGTACATTTCATCGATGAAGTTCTGCAGGTCCTCCTCAACCTTAGATCCCGTATAAATTGGCGGGTTCATCCTCAAGAAGTCCCTGAGTCTGGTTGCAGCTGAGGGCTCTTGTGAGCTAGAACTAAGAGCTTGTGAACCCTGAATGTTACCCTAGGAGGCCACCAATTGAGTCAGAATAGTGATGGCTTCCTTAAATTCTGCCTCGGTAGTGGGAGCTGGCTGGGGCTGAGCAGCGGGCGCCTGTGGGACTTCAGTAGTCCTAGTAAGACATCCCTGTCTCCTTGTCTCCATATGAACTAGGGCCTCGGGTTGGGTGTTCTCAGCAGCTGGGGCTGGGGCATCTCTCTGAGTGGCTGTTCTCTTTGGCAGCCTTTTTTATAAACGTATAACGCATAAGTTAAAATGAGATTTCCATGAAGTCAAACTTAATCGCACAAATCTAATCTAAGAAGAAAGGTAACACTTCCTAATGTCCTATAGCCTCCTGCTTATGAAGTGTGGTTCACAACACACCATAACCAAGACTCTACCAGACACGACTTCATAGACTCCCTACGCTAGAACTCTATGCTCTCATACCAAGTTGGTTATGCCCCGGGAATGTACCCTAGGCATAACTGACACTCGGAGACTATTGCTAGTCCCCAAGCGAACCACCTGGTATCATCGTATTCATTCAACCAAATAATTTCTTGGAAGACATTTAAGAGATTCAAGAGACACTATCAATGGGCTATGAGACTATCAGCTATCCATGTCTATGAAGCCTCTATAGCTAACCTGTAAGAAGGTACCATGACAGGTTGTTCTTTAAAGTGGCCATACCATGTCTTAATGGTTGTCTATGGAATATCACTTTCCCTCACCTTCAACTGATGATAACTCGATCTGAGGTCTATCTTGGAGAAATAACGCACCTTGAAGTTGGTCAAAGAGATCATCTATCCTGGGAAGGGGATACTTATTCTTTATATTGACCTTGTTCAGCTGCCGATAGTCAATACATATTTTGACAGACCCATCTTTCTGATGCAAGAATAGGACAAAATCATCCCAAGGAGAGACAATAGGCCTTAGGAAACCTTTCTCTAACAAGTCTTTCAATTGTTCTTTCAATTCTTTCAACTCTGTGGGGGCCATCCTATAAGGTGGAATTAAAATGGGTTTGGTCTCGGGAAGGACATCAATCCCGAAGTCAATCTCCCTATCAGGAGGGACTCCGAGTAAATCATCAAGAAACACCTCATGAAACTCATTCACAACCGGTACTGACTCAAGGGTAGGAGATTCAACATCATCAGACTTGACTCGTACGAGGTGGTAAATACGACCCTTGGAGATCAACTTTCTGGCTCTAAGATAAGGAATAAATTTGCCCTTAGGTGCAACAGCACTCCCTTTCCACTCTAGAATAGGCTCATTAGGGAATTGGACATTAACAATTCGCATTCTACAGTCAATATAAGCTTAACAGGCATAAAACCAATCCATGCCAAGTATCACATCAAAATCTACCATCTCTAATTCTTCCAAGTCAGCTAAGGTGTCTCTATAATAGAGTGATACTAGACAATCTCTGTAAACCCTCTCAGCTAAGATAGACTCACCAGCAGGAGTAGAATAATAAAGGTTCAAGCAAACACTTTTGAAGGATCCCAAAGTTACTAGCCACATAAGGGGTCACAAAAGACAACGTGGCACTCGGATCAAGAAATGCATAACAATCAAAGGTAAAGACTCAAAGCATACCTGTAACAACATCTGGTGCAGCCTCATGATTCTGTAGATTACCCATAGCATAAAGGCGATTCATCCCACCTCCTATACTAGTAGTTGTGGCCCTCCATTTGTTACCAGCTGGGGGTGCTGCGGAGGATTATGGTCTATTGCTTCCCTCAACCAGTCTCTTCTTCAGACACTCAAACTGGAAGTGACCAACTTGTTTACACAAATAGCAAAAGTCTCTCCCACACGACACTCACCCAGATGAAGCTTACCACACTTGTCATAGGGTGGCTTTCCCCTCGCACCTTGGGTCGTAATAACCTAAGATTGGGCACTCTGAGCCCTGTAGTTCTGGTAACCATGAGATTTCTAATCATACCTGTTTGGGTGAACGGGCATACCCACTTTAGAAGGTGTGTGATGAGATGATCTCTTCTGGATGTAGGACTTATCTCCCTTATTTTGTCTCTGGTGGCTAGGCTCATGCCCAACTAATTTTGCTTTTCTGTTCATCTGTTCCTCTCTATCCCTCTTTTTCTTCTCTTTTTTCTGTTGAGCATACACCACAATTCTGGAAAAGCCCATATCGGGAAACAACAAGGCTGCCTTACACTCTTTTTGCACCTGTCTACCTAGACCAGACACAAACTTCCTCATCCTTGCCCTTATGTCCTGCACCATCTCGGAGCATACTAAACAACTTAATAAACTTAAGACTATACTCCTTCACTATCATTCCTCCTCGCTTCAATTCACCAACTCATCCACCTTTGCCTCTCTCAACTCTTGAGGAAAGAAGTGATCAAGGAAGGCAGTCTTAAACTCCTCCGATGCTACAGGCTCCGCATTCTCACCTCTACTCTCCTCCCGCTGATTATACCACACATTAGAAACTTTATTAAATTGGTAGGAAGCAAGCTCCACTTCCTCAATCTCATCAGCATGCATCACTTTCAGGGCCTTGTACATTTCATCGATGAAGTTCTGCAGGTCCTTCTCAACCTTAGACCCCGTATAAACTGGCGAGTTCATCCTCAAGAAGTCCCTAAGTCTGGTTGCATCTAAGGGCTCCTGTGAGCTAGAACTAAGAGCTTGTGAACCCTGACTGTTACCCTGGGAGGCCACCAATTGAGTCAGCATGGTGATGGCTCCCCTAAATTCTACCTTCGTAGTGGGAGTTAGCTTGGGCTGAGCAGGGGGAGCCTGTAGGACCTCACTAGTGCTAGGAGGGTGTCCCTGTCTCCTTGTCTACGCCTGAACTAGGACTTCGGGTTGGGTGTACTCAGCAACTGGGGAATCTCTTTGAGTGGTTGTTCACTTTGGCGGCATATTTTGTAAAAGTATAATGCATAAGTTAAAATGAGATTTCCATGAAGTCAAACTCTATCACATAAATCCAGATCATAGAAGAAAGGTAACACTTCGTAATGTCCTATAGCCTCCTGCTTATGAAGTGTGGTGCATTACACACCCATAACCAAGACTCTACTAGACACGACTTCATAAACTCCCTACACTCTAACTCTGTACTCTGATACTAAGTTTGTCATGCCCCAGGAGAGTACCTTAGGTGTAACTGGCACTTGGAGACTATTTGTTCGTAGGAATATTTATATGCCTAATTAGCCAATAATGCCCAAAATAGGGTGAATTGGGAGGACAAATTAATAGAGTCTAGGTTTTTGTGTGTCATTTTCTCTCATTTTGCTGATGTAAGTCCAAGTGCGCTTTTTGGTTGTACTTCTACAGGATCTTGAGTTGAGTGGAAAGTTTGAGGTTAAACCCGGACTAGATGGAAAAGCATAGCCCGAAACTTGGAGGATGAAGATCAGAAGAAGCAACCAAAAGACCAAAAATCCACATGGAAAACATGGGTACAAAGTTGTGGAAGCTTTAAAATACAAAAAAAAAAGTGCAAAACCCAAGGAGCTATAAGGTCCACGTCGTGGACCTATTCAAAAGTGAGCAGAATTTTCCAGTTAGCAAATTAAGTGACACCACAGGAAAACAAGGGGTCCATGTCACTGACCTGAGGACCCAACGTGGAAAAGTCCAGAAACGGGATCTTTATTATTTTGTTATCTTAGACTTTAGGTTTTTTATGATTGTTTTTACGCAAGAAGCACTATAGAGGCGACTAAGAGCTAGTTTCTACCAAGAATTTTGTTAGTTTAATTTTTAGATTTTGGTTTTTGATGTTTTTCTCTTCATTCATGATGTATTCCACATCCATAAGTGGCTAACCCTCTATATTCTGTGGTTAAAGCCATAGACTATGTGTAGTCCTTAACTTTTGATATCTATGAATGGTTTCTATCGATTATTATTATGTTATTTATATCTATACTTTAAAGTTTGGCCAACTAAGGAGTAAATTTGTTGTTCGCTCTGGATTCGAGAGATTTTGGAATGGATAGAACACAATAGCATAGGGAGCTTGTTCAATACTAGAAAACTAGGTTGATTCGTGTAAGGGAGACATGTGACAACTACCCTTACACCTTGCTTAGTTCACATATGGGAAGATAGCTTTAATGCATTTTTATTGGTCTGTCTATCCCTGCTCAACGATGTAGTTAGGCAGTCAATAAGAGTTTGTCGGCAGAGGCGTGCAACCTTGTTTAGGTACATTAAACCCCATGAATCAATAATCAGGAAACCAGAAGTAGAGAGATGTTGTTAAGACTAGATAGAGTCGTAATGGTTACAACCCTGGAATTACATCTTTAATTAATATCTTGTGTGAAAGTCATCCTAGTTTATTAGAAGTTATTTCATTTACAATTTATTCTTCATAAACTAATAATTCTTTTTATTGAAACACCATAAGTGTGATAACCAAGAGAGAGTACTAATTACAATCAAATCCCTTGGGTTCGACAACCTGACTCTTTAATTAGGGTCACTATATTACTTGGGTTGACCACGTACACTTCATGTGCTAGGGAAGCAACAAGTTTTTGGCGCCATTATTGGGGATATGAAATGAATTGGTTGATTATCAAAGTTATCTTGTTTTGTGGTGATCGCTGCATTTGATCTTAGCAGTGTCTTTTTATGTAGGAAAGCGAGCTCCAAATTGGAAGATCAAGACTTTTGTTTATATCAATCAAAGAGGAGAGTAGGAGTTTTGTTTGCAACACCGCCAATTGAATTGGTTGAGCTAGAAGAGAGGATAATAAGGTGGAGGTTGATCCTATTGCAGAGAACATGGCAAACAACAACCCACTCACACTAGTAGTACCGACTGCATGTAGCACCAGCACCGAGGCTATTAAGGGATATAGCTATCCCGAGAACTACAAATATCACGAGCTGTTTTGTCAAGCCTAAGCCTGGTGGCGAATGGGAGCTCAAACAGAACATGGTCCAGTTGTTACACTCTACTGGGCAGTTCACCGGGCTTCCTCATGAAGATCCACAAGTCCATCTTCAGAATTTTCTTGAGACCGCTGATACTTTCATTCCCACGGGGGTGAATCATGACTACGTGAGGATGACATAGTTCCCCTTTTCACTGGTGGGGGAAGCCCGGAGGTGGTTACAAATTGATCCACCAAACTCCATAGCATTATGGGATAATCTGGCTCGAAAGTTTCTCACCAAATTCTTCTCATCGTGTAAGAAAACTAAGTTATGAAGTAGATCCTAAGCTTCAAGCAGAGGGTTGGGGAGAATCTATACCAGGCGTAGGACAGGTTCAAAACTCTGTTGATAGATTACCCACACCATTGTCAAGCTAATGAGGTATTGGTACACACCTTCATCGAAGGGTTGGAACTCAATACCAAGATTCTTCTTGATTCAGCTACAGGGGGTCAAAATTGGAAAAGATATATGCCGAATTATAAGCTCTCCTAAATAGAATTGCTTAGGGAAACCCAGAATGGAATGGAGGATCTAGCAGACTAATAGTGCAGAAACAGGCTGGGGTCCTGGAGATTAATGCTATAACCAGCCTACAAGCCCAAATGTCAACAATACAGGACATGATAACCATGAACTTCAACAAACTAGTGTTGGGTCTAAAGCAGTAGGTTCTATTAGTACCAGGTCAGCAGCAAGCCCCCGTGAATATGGTACAACAGCAGCCGTCGGGTTGGTATGATGTATACGGGGGAGAGATCACACGGCTGAATCTTGCAGATCTAATCATGAGGCAGTAAAATTTGTGGGCAATTCTAATAGAGGAGGCTATTAAGGATTCGAGAATGCTTATAGCCCGAATTGGAGGAACCACCCAAACTTCTCATAGGGTGGAAAACAATAGAATCTTGGGCAACCGCAGCAAAGACCATCGGGCGACAATACATATCAGAATCAGCCAGTCTAAAATCCTGCCAGATAGGCTAATCTGAGCACCATTACTAATAGTGAGATGCGGAGACAGATCTTGGCCAATCAGAATAGGCAAAAAGAAGAAATCCAAAGGAGCAAACAAGATCTGCTGAACTGAGAAAAGCAGTTAGGACAGTTGGCCACTTCAATAAATTCCAAGCCTCAAGGGGGCTTGCCAGGCAACACCAATCCCAACTCAAAACAAGTGAATGCAGTTAGTACACGGAGTGGGAGGCCTTTAAAGGAATTGATTCCCAAGCAGAAGAGCGGGGAGGGGCAAAATGCTACACAGGACACTGAGGCTGGCCCTCCCAGCCCAATTACTAAAGAGGCCACTCTATTATCAGAGCCTCTGCCTTCGATCCCACAAAAGCTTAAGAAGAATAAGGAGGACGATTGTTTTCAGAAATTCATCGGACTGCTGAGACAGGTACAGATTAACTTACCTTTGATTGATGTTTTGCAGGGGATCCCTAAATATTCTAAATATGTCAAGGACATCGTTACTAACAAGACCAAATAGGTAGAGTATGAGACTGTGGCACTGACAGAGCCTGCAGCTCTAAGATTCTCAACAAATCACACTTGCAAGCCAAAATAAAAGATCCAGGAAGCTTCACTATGCAAGTAACTATTAGGATCCTCTGAATGTTAGGAGCTTGTGTGATCTTGGGGCTAGCATAAACCTCATGCCCATATCTATGTTCATAAAGCTGGGGCTTGGAAGGCGGAGGCCCACAACCATTGTATTGTAGCTAGCAGATAGGTCGGTGGCAAGGCCGGATGGAGTAATGGAGGACGTCTTGGTCCAAGTGAGGTCTCTCTTCTTCCACGATGGAGTTCATCATCCTGGATTTTGAGCCGGATCCTGAGATCCCATTCATACTCGGGCGCCCATTCTTGGCTAAAAGAAGGGTGTTAATTGATGTTGCAGCGGGGAGGCTCAGCATGTGAGCCCATGATAAGGTAGAAGTGTTTAATGTCTCTAAAGCAACGAAGATACCAACTGCGTATGAAGATCTAACAGCTATCACAGTAATAGACACTGTAGTGGCGGTGAGCCAAGTTGAGATTGAAGACCCACTAGCTAGGGTGTTGCTAAATCAAGGGCTAGTGGATGATGCTGAGGCCCGAGAGATTGAAAGTGTGCTGCAGGCTCACAATGTGAGTATGTTGAAAAAGATGAATGAACCCTTGAACAGGGTGTTGGGACCACCTCCCAAACCTTCACTAGAAGAAGCTCTTAAGTTGGAGTTGATGCAGCTACCATCACATCTCATATATGAATTTCTTAGCGAAAATAATACATTACCTGTAATCTTATCTGCTTCCTTGACTGCAGCCCAGGTAGAAGTGGTTGTCGTGGTGCTGAAGAAGAGAAAGAGATCCATAGGGTGGAAGATCTCTGACATCCATGACATCAACCCAACCCTCTGCATGCACAGAATATTCATGGAGGAGGGCCACAAGCCGGTGGCTCAACCGCAGAGAAGGCTTAACCAATCATAAAGGAAGTGGTCAAGAAGGAGGTCACAAAGTGGTTGGACGCAAAGATCATCTTCCCCATATCAAACAACAAGTGGGTAAGCCCAGTACAATGTGTCACCAAAAAGGGCAGGATGACAGTTGTCACTAATGAGAAGAATGAGTTGATTCCAACGAAGACGATGACGGGGTGGCAAATCTGCATTGATTATAGGAAACCGAATGATGTCATCTGGAAAGATCATTACCCCGTGCGTTTCACTGACCAAATGTTGGACAGACTAGATGAGCAGGAATACTATTGCTTCCTGGATGGATACTCGAGGTATAATTAGATCACCATTACACCCAAAGACCAGGAAAAGACAACTTTTACTTGCCCACATGGAACGTATGCCTTCAAGCGCATGCCCTTCGTGTTATGCAAGGCACTAGCCACATTCCAAAGGTGCATGATGGCAATCTTTCATGACATGGTAGAGAACTTCGTGGAGACGTTCATGGACGATTTCTATGTCTTTGGGGAATCATTTGAGAGCTGCTTGCAGAATCTGGACAGTGTGCTAGCTAGATGCGAGGAGACTAACCTCATTCTTTACTAGGATAAATGTCACTTTTTAGTTAAGGAGGGGACAGTCTGAGGCGACAAAGTTTCCAAGAAGGGGTTTGAAGTAAACAAAGCAAAGATAGAGGTAATTGAAAAGCTGCCACCACTGGTGTCAGTCAAGGGAGTCTGGAGCTTTCTGGGACATGCGGGGTTCTACCGCAGGTTTATTAAAGACTTCTCAAAGATAATGAAGCCATTGTGCACCCTATTGGAGAAAGAGGTATCGTTTCACTTTGATGAATCTTGTTTGAAGGTGTTCGAAACACTGAAGAAAAAGTTGGTAGAGGCTCCACCCGATCTTGGCAGTACTTTATTAGGGTATCCCGTTCGAGCTAATTTGTGATGCTAGTGATACAAAAGTGGAGGAGGTACTGGGGCAGCGCAGGGATAAAGTCTTTCACTCCATATATTATTCCATCAAGACCTTGGATGCATCATAGAGCAACTATACAGTTACCGAGAAGGAAATGCTGGCACTGGTGTATGTGTTTGATGAATTCAGAGCTTATTTAGAGGGGACCCAAGTGGTGGTATTCACAGATCATGAGGTAGTGAAGTATTTGTTCAACAAAAAGGATACCAAGCCGCGCTTGATCCAAAGGTTTGACATTCGAGATCAGAGATTAGAAGGGGAGTGAAAACTAGGTTGCTGATCATCTATCTCGTCTCAAGACAGATGCTCATATTTGGTGAGCAACTACAAATCAGAGAAGAGTTTTCGGATGAGCAGCTACTTGCCATTGACATGGAATAATTACCATGGTATGTGGATATTGTAAATTACTTAGTAAGTGGTGTGTTCCCACCATATGCAACGTATCAGCGGAAGAAGAGGCTGGCCTACAATGCAAAGGCATATGTCTGGGATGAACCATACCTATTCAAGCAGGGAGCTGACTGCATGGTAATAAGGTGTGTTCCAGAGGTAGTGATGAAGCAGATTCTAGAGAAATGTCATGCCTTTCCATATGGGGGCCATCATGGTGGTGACCGGACTACGCACAAGGTATTGCAATCTGGTTTCTTCTGGCCCACACTATTTAAAGATGTTGTTCAATTCTCCAGGGCCTGTGATGCTTTCCAGAAGACAAGTGTTATATATCAGAGGCATGAGATGCCTCTAAACAATATTTTGGAAGTTGAGATCTTCAACGTTTAGGATATTGATTTCATGGGGCCATTCCCATCATCATTCGGCTGCCACTATATTCTGGTAGTTGTGGACTATGTCTCTAAATGGGTAGAAGCAGTAACCCTTCCAACCAATGATGCGAAGGTAGTAAGCAAGTTCCTTTGGAAGAACATCTTCACACGATTTGGTACTCCAAGGGCCATTATTAGCGATGGTGGTACCCATTTTTAAAACCAAACTGTGAAGAACTTGCTAGCAAAGTATAGGATAAGGCACAAAGTGGCCACAACATACCACCCGCAAAGCAGCGGGCAGGTGGAGGTATCCAACCGAGAGGTGAAGAAAATATTACAAAAGACCGTGAATGCCACCCTAAAAGATTGGGAAGAAAAGTTGGATAAAGCGTTATGGGGATAGCGGAGTCATACAATACCCCAATCAGAACCTCTCCTTATAGGCTGGTATATGGCAAGACCTGTTATTTGCCCATAGAGCTCAAGCGTCAAGCGTATTGGGTGACTAAGAAGCTGAATCTTGACCCTGAGCTAGCTTGAAGAAAGAGACCGGAGCAATTGGAGGAGTTGGATGAATTCTTGCTCCAATCTTATGAGAATGTTAAGCTCTACAAGAAGCAAACAAAGAAGTGGCACGACCGGCACATAATCAAGCAGAACTTTGAGTCAGGCCAGCAAGGTTTGCTATTTAACTCGTGTCTTAAACTGTTTCCAGGCAATTTACGATCCAAATGGAGTAGACCATACGTGTTGGTAGCAACCACACCCCATGGCGCAGTAGAGCTAAAGGATTTGACTACGAACCAAACTTTTTTGGTGAATAGTCAACAGGTCAAGCACTTACTCTTACTATGGTGTGGACGCAAATCAAATAGTAGAGGCCATTGAGTTGGCCAAGGATGAATGAGCATAATAGGCTTCGTGACACGACGTTAACTTAGGCGCTGCACGGCGGTCAACCCGTGGTGAGGTAACGTAGTTGTGTCTTATTCTCCTTTCTTTAAGAAAAAGACAAACAAAAAGAATTTGACAAAACAGGTCTCATAAAAAAAGTGTGAAAATTTTGCATAAGTACAGGTCCGTGATGCCTCCGCGTCGCGGATCCTACACAATCACTTGTGCAAATTGTTCATTCTCAATTCCCTATGATTCACTGGGGTCCAGAGCTAAAAATTGGAGCTTCATTATTGCTCACAACAGTAAGCTTATGCAATGGTTCCACGATGCCCACCATCGCGGATACCTACTGCTTCTGCACCCAGGTGAAAATTTTAATAAGCATGGGTCTGCATTGCCTTCACGTCGCGGTGCAACCACAGCTACACACTATTTCTGCCCCAGGTTTTCATGAATTTCTTTAACTGTCCCTTCACGTTGCCTCCGCGTCGTAAAGCCGACGCGAAGGCTACATGTTTCTGCATCTTGGAAAAAGTCTTTTTAAGTATTGATACGCGTTCACTCCGCGTCGCAGAGGGAACGCGGTACTGTGTAAAAATTCCCAGAGGGCAAGCGTGGCCCTACCCCATTTAAATACTCCCCACGTAACCCTACCCCTATTTTCCCCAATTTCACCGACCCCATTCCCCTTTCTCCCTAATTTTCCCATTTTCTTCTTCCCTCTACCCCCATATTTTCAAACTCCATCGTGTCACGTAGTACATGGATCGTCCCATCATTGTGCCAACATCACTCTTTTCTTCAGGTACAATTTCTCTCCTTCGTTTGTGCTTCGATGTATGTGGTTATGTCAAAGTTTTCACTCTATACGCATAGATTCGAAGGGGGTTTCTTGATTTTTGTCTAATCTTGCTTGTAAGGGTGATATAGTGGTAGAAAATTGGTATCTATGCATGAGTTTTGGGTATAATGTATGGGGGTGAAAACCCTAGGTCGAATTTGCACCCAAAATTGGGAAAACACTGTGGGTCTATCAGTTCTATCACTTGCTTTGTCATTTAATGGTTGTTTCAATGCTGGCATTTGCCTAATATTCAAGTGCGGGGTGAAGTCAAGCAATGTGATGATGGGTGTTCTTGTTACTATTTGCAAGGGTTAACGGGGGTTCTTCTCCATAATTCTCATTAGACTTAAAAGCGAGTGGTGTGTTTATGTAAACGTGCTAGTCTGGGGTTGAAAAACTTGTGTGTGCATGTATGGGGTTGATACCTCTTGGTTGGGGGAGGGGGTTATTTGTTCACCATCGACGTGAATGAGAAGTTGTATTATGTAACTGTCAACTGACGTGGGAGGGGGTGTAATGGTGCAGTGATATCGCCCATATGACGCAGGGAAGTCTGAGTACCCTCGCCGTACGGCCTGAGTCTAAGAGTGGGGTCCCGGATTTTGAAGTATAAAATGAACTTTTCATGTATTTTTGGAAGGTAAGATGTCTTCAAGTGTACGCCGAGGTAGATTGGCAAGCAGGCCCAGAGCCACCAACTCAAGGAAACAGCAAAGAGATATTCTGGATGTGCCTAAGGACACTAGGCGAGACCAGAAACTTCAATACGGGGCCAGTGCTATAAACAGAGAGGGACAGAGGTGGTAATAGTCTCATGATGAGACCAAGTACTGTCCCGATGTCCCTATTGATATAGAGTTCTTTCAGGATGAGTACCCCTAAATTCTAAATTGTTGCAATCAATTGGGTTTGGGGTTCTTGTTTCGACCACCTATGCCATGCAACCTCAGCTTGGTTAGGGAATTCTATGCCAACATGAGCATCAAATCATGGTCCCAAACAGTGGTGGTTCATGGATTGGAGGTCCATTTCACACCGTTGGCGATCAACCGAATCCTGGGCACCCTTGAAGAGGCCTCAACAGGAGCTTTTAATGAGTTGTGCCTTCGCCCGCCTTACCAAGATATCAGGCACACTATTTCTGGGCATAGATCTACGGTGATGTGGGTCTGACATGTTGAGCGGGGCTATCACCTCTCTTTTCCTTTTGCTCAGTCATCCAGGGACATGAGAGTCATGGTGAAAATCATGATGCACTCCTTCTTTCTAGGGCAACACTTCACCAATGTGACAAGAGATAGAGTGTGTCTCGAGTATGCAATCATGAGGGCCATGCAGCTGAATTGTGGGGCAATATTCAAACTAGCTATGCGGAAGACAAAGACCCATAATAGTCACAGGTATGCCTTTAGGGGCCTCATTACTGCGTTGTGTCGTGCTGCAGGTGTCCTCGAGGAGGAGAAAGATTATTGCCCAGTCATTCAGGCCCCCTATGTTGCCACTAACATTAAGGGGCCTGACATACATACAGGCCCAGTCCTGACTATAGCAGAGAGGGCCTACCGGGACGAGTTGATTATGGGTCGCATGTACGGCCTAGAGATGCTGCGGCACCGGACTGGCGGCTGACCTTCCATGAGAGAAGAATTACAGGAGGTTGATGTGGAATACCCGCTAAATGACCATGCCAAAGTCGTGCTACACATTGGACCCCGGTTCACTGAGCCAGTGGGTGATGACATTCCTACGGCCCCAGGGGAGGAGCACGAGGGCGAGGATGATGAGGAGGCTGAAGGTTACGACATAGTTGATGAGCTTCCGGTGTATGTAGGGGGTGAGCCCATCTTACTAGGGCCTGCTGATGTTTGACCGTCCTAGTTCCTACTTTCCAGGTTATATATGGTTAGCACTAAGGTCAGTGCCAAGTTTAAGTGTGAGGTGGTGAATTATTTAATTTGTGATACTGCTTCTATTACTCTATGATTGGCATGTATTAAGACTATTTTATTTGTGCTTTATGTGTATGATGAACATCTTTTAATTTTGTTGGGTTTGTAAATAATGGTTAACTACTACTTTGATGCATGGATGCTCTTATGCTAATATTTTGTGAATGCATTTGATTGTGGGTATATTGTGTGCCTGTTGGTACTAGTTATGTGTTAGTCATAGTAAGGTGATGGGGGGCCTATGATGGATGGATGACGACCGTCCTAAGGGTATCTGTCAAATCAAGTTCATATAGAGTGTAGTAGTGTGCAAACGAGCATCGAGCGTGAACCCTTGAACATAGTTAATGATGGTTTCTTGAGCTTTGTGAGTCACAATTGTATGCATGCTTAATAATGGATTCATGTAAATACCTCAATATGAACTCTAGTAATTGCTTTGTGATGAAAATGTGCCATGAGTGAGTGGGAAATTGTGAGTCTCGGTTGTGATGGGTTGGAGAACTTGCCCGGTATGTAGAGTAGACTTGAGAGGAATCAGAAATAGAGGAAAGGATATAGGCATTTGTTGATAGACGAAAAGAATCCTAGTTAGCCCTGTTGAGCCTTAGCCTATTCTTTGACTAACCATGTTTCAAGCTAATCCCCTTTTCTTGATGAATTACATGAGTTTGATCCTAAGTCCCTAGTTCTCTAGCATGGTGAATAAGAAAATAGGGAATAAGAAGTGGACACCCGAGAGTAGGTGAAATAAGAAAGTGTAGAGGAGACTTGAAAAAAAAAAGAAGAGAAAAGCTAGTTAGAAAAAGTTGCCAAAACAATAGGGGTCCACGTTGCTTCCGCATCGTGGAGCAACCGCGGATGTACACTGCTTTAGGCCCAAAATACGCCAGTAATACAGTGCTGGTCTGTGATGCCTCCGCGTCGCGAATGCATACTGGAATGAAAATATATATATAAAAAAAAATTAATTTCCCCTTCACTTAGTCATTGTTTATTTAGGGTGTCCACGTATTTGTAAGAAGTTTATTTGGAGGTCAGATTAAATGAATAGGAGTACTCACAACTTTAGTTCAAGAAGGGTTGTGAGTCAAGGGGGCATGAGAAGAGGTGAAGTTGTGCTACGAGCGCGTGGGAATTGAGTTGTGTCAGCCATAATCATAAATGTATCCCACCTACCCACAGCCTACATTACAGCCAAATAAAGACCTATGTGATCCTCTAAGAAAAATTCCAACTAGGTCTATGTTTACATTAAGGGCAAGCTTATAGAATCTTGAAGCAATTTGAGACATCTTTTCGGAGAGTGAGAGTTGTTAGTGTACCCATTCTTGATCTTCTGACTAGATTCGTGGTGGTGTACATGGGTAGTTCTTCTTGGTGAGGGCACGTAATCATTCAGGGTTATGAACTAGATGAACTATTAAAGATTTTGCATGAGTCTGCATGTATACATGAGTACTGGCAACATTTAGTTACTTCCCAAAGCACCAAAAGTTATTCACTATGGTTCATAGATTTCGATATCATGTTGTTAGTTGCATATACTAGTGTAGGGAGTCTCATGCATTTTTAGTGGTTTTCCCTAAGATAGACAAAACTCTAAGTGTGGGGTGGTGATCGTAGGCATATTTTATACGTCTAATTAGCCAATAAATCCATAAATAGGATGAATTCGGAGGAAAAATTAATAGAGTCTAGGTGTTTGTGTGTTGTTTTTCTCATTTTGCTGATGTAAGGCCAAGTATGCCTGTTGGTTGTGTTTCTGCAGGATTTTGCATTGAGTGGAAACTTCGAGGTAAAACTCGGACTCAATGGAAGAGCACAGCCCAGAACTTGGAGGATGAAGATCAGAAGAAGCAACCAACAAATCGAATATCCACGTGGCAAACCTGGGTACAAGGTTGTGGAAGCTGTAAAATGCAAAAAAAAAGGTGTGAAACCCAAGGAGGTACAAGGTCCGCGTGCAGACCTGTTTAAAAGTACGCAGAATTGTCCAGTCAGCAAATTAAGTGACAACACAGGAAAACAAGTGGTCCGCGTCACGGACCAGAAGACCTGACGCGGAAAAGTTGAAAAATGAAATCTTTATTATTTCATTATCTTAGACTTTATGTTTTTTATGATTGTTTTACACAAGAAGCACCATAGAGGTGATGGAGAGCTAGTTTCTACCAAGAATTTGGTTAGTTTAATCTTTAGATTTTGGTTTTTGATGTTTTTCTCTTCATTCATGATTATTCCACGTCCATGAGTGGCTAAGCCTCCATATTCTAGGGTTGTAGCCATAAACTATGTGTAGTTCTTAATTTTTGACATCTATAAATGGTTTCTGTCGATTATTCCCATGTTATTTATATCTATACTTCAAAGTCTGGCCAACTAGGGAGTAAATTTGTTGTTCACTCTGGATTCGAGAGATGTTGGAGTAGATAGAACACAATAGCATTAGGAGCTTGTTCAATACTAGGAAGCTAGGTTGATTTGTGTAAGGGAGACCTGTAACAACTACCCTTACACCTTGCTTGGTTCACATACAGGAAGATAGCTTTAATGCATTTTTATTGGTCTATCTATCCCCCCTCAATGATATAGTTAGGCAGTCGATAACGGTAGGCCGGCAGAGGCGTGCGACCCTATTTAGGTACATTAAACCCCGTGAATTAATAATCAGGAAACTAGATGTAGAGAGATATTGTTAAGACTAGACAGAGTCGTAACAGTTGCAACCCTGGAATTGCATCTTTAATTGATATCTTGTGTGAAAGTCATCCTAGTTTATTAGAAGTTATTTCGTTTACAATTTATTCTCCATAAAATAATAATTTTTTTTACTGAAATACCATAAATGTGATAACCAAGAGAGAGTACTAATTACAATCAAATCCATTGGGTTCGACAACCCGACTCTTTAATTAGAGTCACTATATTACTTGGGTTGACCACATACACTTGCATGTGCTAGGGAAGTAACACTATTGCTTGTCCCCAAGTGAACCACCTAGTCTCATTGCATTTTTTCAATCAAATCATTTAGCGGAAGACATTTAAGAGATTCAAGAGATACTATCAGTGGGCTATGAGACTATCACAATCACTAACATATAAAGTACGAAGAAAAGAGCAACTCAATAATAATAGGGAAATGGGAAAACAATCCCAACATCAACTATCAGCTATCCATGTCTATGAAGCCTCTATAGCTAACCTCTAAGAAGGTACCATGACAGGCCATGGCTACCACAATCCAATGAAATAAGTCTAAAATAAATAAAAAAATATAAATATGTCCTCCGAAAGCAAGGGAGACCAAGTCTCTTTCTGGGGATCTGTGAACCTCAACGATGAGCCTGCTGAAGTCCTCTATCTATGGAATCTGCATCATAAAATGATGCAGCGCCTAAGGGGCATTAGTACGTAGAATATACTGTATGTAAAATGGGATAAAGTAAATAATATACAATGACAATCATCTCATCAATCACTCATCCTCAACTCAGAGTAAGGAATGAGACTCTATCACATCATTATCCATCCAAACATCACACAGTCACATCAACCTCTGAGTAATATCAACATGAAACCTATCTGGGAGTTTCTATAACCAACAACCACTACCTATGAGCCGGTGATGATACAACAAAGAGATGTCATTGCCACATTCATCTAGTAACTTATTGGGGTAAAGAACGAGTCTATTGGGGATCCCAAAAGAAGTCTATCAAGCCCTGTGTGAGGCAAAGGAAACATCCGCTTTCGCGGTCCAATCCTCTCCTACGCTGGAAATGTAGTTAATGAGTATAAGTGGGGCTCACTCTTACCCATTTCGGTGCTAATACTCCTCCCAGAACTCGACATGCTCATAAGTCTATCAATACATCAAGAATTTCCATCACCCAACCTCTATGGGCAAGAACACTCATCTCATCTCATCATCTATCAGCTTAAAGAGTAGGATTATTTCTTCGAAGCTAAGTTTCAACCTCATTTAGACTCTAAGAACACTAATTCTATCCGTTTCAGTCATCTATATACTCATCTCAAGATCCATACCTTAACAACCAACACATTGAGAAAGTCAAGGATCTAGATATTTCCCCTAAGTTTATTCTCGAAGTCTTTTACAAGGAAAACATGTAAATTAGGTACACAATCATTCAACAATATGTAAACAGTAAATACAAGTATGATGATCATCAATTTTGAAAGAATAAGTAATAATTTAAAGACAATTTTCAAGATTTTATTCAAGAAGTCATCACACGACCCATTACATTCTACTATTAATCTAACTCAATCATGGGTGCACATGGGAGAAAAATCCCATGCTCTGGGTAGCCTTTTACATACTTGGGATTGAAGAATTATCAAATTTATTTCAAGAATTTGCACCTGAATTTGAAACCTTCCACTCTATGTTCTTCGTCTCTCAAGAACTCTCACGTAGAAACTAAAGAAAAAACATGGGTTTTTGAAACCCTTACTCAGCAATAAATTGCTTTTAGACACGTTTTAGGACTTAAGAATAGGTTGAGAATACCTAAAATGCCCTTCCCGTAATAAAAAAAATTTTCAAAATATGTGCATTGGTCCTCGACTCGCCAGGGGCATGGACCAGTGTATTTTTGTGATTTTCGTAAAATTCCAATTCCCGTCGAAATTGAATAAAAAAAACAAGTGTAAGTCTGCGTCACTCCGCGTCGCGCCAGGGGCGCGAATCAACACTGTCTGATATTTAATTAGCAAAAATTATTTTTTCTATGATTGCTCTTAAATCAGGTCGAGACTATTTTCTCACTTAATTTTGTGCGCTGATCGCAAATTTGGTCTCAAATTTTCAATCGAAGCTTTGGAAGACGCATTGTATGCACAATTATGTTTTAGAAGCATTTCAGTAATTTTATGGGGTATTACATCGTATCCCCCTGGGATCATTCCTCCTCGAATGATGAGTAAAGGTCGAATAGAAATACGAATAACCTCAAAAATTATCTCATACCTCACTCGGGAATACTCGAACTCTCGACTATTATTCCCCTATCTATCTCTATCTTAGACTAGGGAATTAGAATCAATGCATCAATTCAAGAAGGAAATTTCAATAGCGTTAAGGGTAGGGAAATTACCTTGACATCATCGGCATTTGCCATGAATAGGTGCGAGTATTTGAGTTTCATAGCTTCCTCAGCTTCCCACGTAGCTTCCTCAACAAATTGATTCCTCCATAGAACTTTGACAGAGGCTATCTCCTTGTTCCTCAGCTTACGGGCTTGTCGATCAAGGACTTGAACTGGAATTTCTTCATTAGGATAGGCTTTCCTTCACCCCGTACTCTCAATAAAAATTGCTAAGGCAGGATCTCCCAAACACTTCTTCAACATTGAAATATGAAAGACCGAATGGACTCCATCTAGCTTGGAAGGCAAGTCTAGCTCATAAGCAACCTTCCCAATCCTTCTCATGATCTAGTATGGTCCGATATGACATGGACACAACTTTCCCTTCTTACCAAACCACGTGACGCCTTTCGTGGGTGATACCTTCAAGTACACCCAATCATCCATCAGAAACTCCAAGTCTCTTCTCCTCACGTCTGTGTAAGACTTTTGACGACTCTGTGCCATATTCAACCTCTCTTTATGACTTTCACCTTCTCCATGGACTGGTGGACAAGATCAGGTCCAATCAAATTAGCTTCACCAACCTCAAATCACCCAAATCGGTGATCTATATCTCCTCTCATATAGTGTCTCATAAGGGGACATCTGGATGCTGGCATGGTAGCTATTGTTGCATGCAAACTCAATCAAGGGTAGATGGTTATCCCAATTTCCCTTGAAGTCGATAATGCAATCTCTCAACATATCCTCCAAAGTCTGAATGGTGAGCGCCGTCTGCCCATCTGTCTGAGGGTGAAAACTTGTGTTTAGATGTACTTTTGTGCCCAATCGTTTCTGAAAAAAATCTCCAAAATTTGGAGGTGAATTGAGCTTCTCTGTCCGAGATAATGGAAAATGGGGACTCCATGTAACCTCACAATCTCACAAATGTAAAGTCGGGCATACTCCTCAGCCATATTAGTTGTCTAGACTACCAAAAAGTGGGCTAATTTCATCATCCTATCAACAATCACCCATATGGAATCATGCTATTTTCGGGTTCTTGGTAAGCCAATGATGAAATCCATGTTGATCGTCTCCTACTTCCATTCTGGAATTTCAAAATTCTGAGCTAACCCACATAGTCTCTGGATGTTCAACCTTGACCTATTTACAATTGGAACACTTAGAGACAAATTCAGCAATGTCCCCTTTCATTTTATTCCACCAATAGACTTCTCTCAGGTCATGGTACATCTTAGTAGAACCAGGATGAATGGAATATATGGAGCTAAGAGCTTCAACCATGATTCTGTCTTGAACATCATCAATATCGGGCACACACAATCTACCCTGGTATCTTAACACCCTATCTGCCCCTTTGGAGAAAACCATCACCTTCAGCTTGTGAACTGTTTCTTTAATTGGAACAAAACGGGGTCTTGGTCTTGCTTTTCCTTCACTTCTGACACTAAGGATAAAGCGGAACTATTTTGAACATTGACGTTGACTTCATTGTTCTCCTCAATTTACACTCCCAATCGAGCCAATCTATGCACTTCCTTAGCTAATTCTCTCTTCCCTTCCTCCACATGGGCGGTGCTACCCATAGACAACCTGCTAAGAGCATCAGCAACAATATTAGCCTTACCTAGATGGTAGAGGATGCTCATATCATAATACTTGAGTAATTCCAACCATCTTCTCTGCCTTAGGTTAAGCTCCTTCTAACTAAACATGTATTTTAAGCTCTTGTGGTCAGTGAATACCTCCACATGCACTCCATTCAAATAGTGAAGTCATATCTTAAGTGCGAATACACTACTTCCAACTCAAGATCATGAGTCAGATAATTTTTTTCATGGATCTTAAGTTTTCTGGAAGCATAAGCTACCACCTTCCGACTCTGCATCAAACACAACCCAGTCTGAGTCTAGATATATCACAATATATCACGAAGTCTCTGGTCTCGTCGGGCAAAGTCAACACTAGTGTTGTAGTCAATCTTGCCTTCAACTCTTGGAAATTCCTTTCACATTCCTCCGACTACTAAAATTTGGCTTTCTTCTGAGTTAGATTAGTCAATGGTACTGACAAAGAAGAGAAGCCCTCAAAAAATCTGTGGTGGTACACTATCAAATCCAAAAAGCTTCTTATTTCTGTCGAAGAGGTGGATCTAGGCCAGTTCTTAACTGTTCTAATCTTCCAAGTATCCACACGAATACCATCTCCCGAGACAACATGGCCTAAGAAAGCCATGGACTTGAGCCAAAACTCATTCTTCGAGAATTTTGCATACAACTCATGGTCTTTGAGTGTTTGCAAAACCACTCTAAGGTGATTAGCATGTTCTTCTGCATCCTTTGAATATACCAGAATATCGTCAATAAACACGATCATGAACATATCAAGATACGGTCTGAAGAACCTGTTCATCGAATCCCTGAAGGCTGCAGGTGTATTTGTCAAGCCGAAGGATATGACAAGAACTCAAACTGACCATACCATGTCCTAAATGCTATCTTTGGAATATCACTTTCCCTCAGCTTCAGCTAATAATAACCTTATCTAAAGTCTATCTTGGAGAAATAAGTGGCACCTAGAAGTTGGTCAAGGAGATCATCTATCCTGGGAAAGGGATACTTGTTCTTTATAGTGACCTTGTTTAGCTGCCAGTAGTTTATATATATTCTGATAGACCCATCTTTCTTACGCATGAATAGGACAGAAGCATCCCAAGGAGAGACACTAGGCCTTATGAAACCTTTCTCTAACAAGTCTTTCAATTGTTCTTTCAATTTTTTCAAATCTATGGGGGCCATCCTATAAAGAGGAATTAAAATAGGTTTGATCTCAAGAAAAACATCAATCCTGAAGTCAATCTCCCTATCAGGAGGGACTCCGAGTAGATCATCAGGAAACACCTTACGAAACTCATTCACAACTGAGACTGACTCAAGGGTAGGAGATTCAACATCATCAGCCTTGACTCGTAAGAGGTGGTAAATACAACTCTTGGAGATCAAATTTCTGGCTCTAAGATAAGAAATAGATTTGCCATTAGGTGAAACAACACCCCCTTCCACTCTAGAATATCCTCATTAGGGAATTGGAACTTAACAATTGGGGTTTTACAGTCAATAGAAGCATAACAGGCATGACGTCAATCCATGCCAAGTATCACATCAAAATCTACCATCTCTAATTCAGCCAAGTTAGCTAAGATGTCTATATGATAGATAGATACTACACAATATCTGTAAAGCCTCTCAGTAAAGATAGACTCACCAGTAAGAGTAGAAACAGCAAAAGTTTCAACAAACACTCTAGAAGGATTCCAAATTCACTAGCCACATAAGGGGTCATAAAAGACAACGTGGCACCCGGATCAAGCAATGCATAATAATAACTGAATGTAAAGACTCGAAGTATACCCATAACTCCATCTGGTGTAGTCTCTTGATCCTGTCGATTACCCATAGTGTAAAGGCGGTCTGTCCCGCCTCCTGTACCAGTAGTAGTAGCCCTCTGTTGGTTTCCAGCTGGGGTGCAGCGGAGGATTGTGGTCTGCTGCTTCCACAGCACCCCCACAGAAAAGTTAAATCAGTTGGGCATGATCTCTTCTTAAAGTAGGACTTGTCACCCTTTTTCTATCTCTGCTGGCTAGGCTCATGCACAACTGATTTTACTTTTCTATTCATCTGCTCCTCTCTATCTCTCTTCTTGTCCTCTTTTGTCTATTGGGCATACACCATAATTTTGGAGATGTCCATACAGGGAATCAACAAGGCTGCCTTGCACCCTTTCTGCACATGTCTGCCTAGACCAGACACAAACTTCCTTATCCTTTCTCTCATGTCCTACACCATCTCCGAAGCATACCTAGACAGCTTAATAAACTTAAGATTGTACTCCTTCACTGTCATTCCTCTTTGCTTCAAGTTTACGAACTCATACACCTTTGCCTCCTTAAACTCTTGAGGAAAGAAGTGACCTGTTTCAGTCTTGTTAGATAGTTTGGATAATAAGTACTTAATTCAAGGATAAATCATACAAAAATAATTGTCTTTTACTTGATATGTTAAATTGACAAGTAAAAGTAAAAGTATATTTATGGAATACTGAATAAGTAAAAGTGAATAGATGGAGCGGTTATCATCAATACATACAATCAAGATTGAATTGATTTTATTTTCCCCATTTTTCCCTTAAATTAATTTTTTTAAGTATACAACAACAACAACATTACCCCAATGCATCAAAGGCTCCCGCCAATTATGGCGTAAGCCTGACCCTATGTTTAAAAATATAGCGTGACTGTTTTCGGATGACCCATGATGAGCGTCGAAAGTTGCATTGACTAACTGCTACTTCACAATTGAAAGAAGTGCAGACAGTTTAAAGAGTCATTTTACTTTATTCCATCATACCCCAAAACCAAAAAATAGTGCATCTTTGGCTCCTTCCGAGATTGATGGAAAATTTTTTTTAGGTATAAACATTGTAAAATTCCAAAAATGTTTCTTAATAATCTTGGTAATTGATGAATACCTATTTCATTTTATATGCTTTGTAGAAGCAAATGTTTTTCAAAAAATAAAACTAGAGCAAAGATTTTTCATTAACAAATGAAAGACAGTTCTATGTACAAAGCATCTCATTGTTCATGCACAATTCAGAAAAAGCTGCATCCAAGGTGGTCGACAAGAGTTTGATGAATCTTCACCATTATTTTGGTGAAGAATTTACTTCTTTATGTGTATATTAAAGCAAAGGAGGTGAACAGTAAAATGAATGGGATGTACAATGATAGGTGCTCTGTATATTTATACAACAAAAGTACTTAGATAATTCAATAGTCATTGGTAAAACATAATTGTACAACAAATTGTAAACTTGGACATTGTTCTGCATAAACATTATAGTGATGTTCACTGCTGCGTAGTGATTTCGTGTTTGGTTGCTCTTTACTGTCTGAAAAGATCAAGACCAGTCTTATCAAGTGGCCTAGCGAAAAATTAAGCGATGTAATCACTTACTAGAAATTCTTTATAAAGTGGGATTTTTTCTTCTGATATGATTGGACCATATATCTTTGGAGGTGTAAAAACACCAGTGAAGAAGCATGCCACCGATATCCTTGGTCCTACCTTATTCGCTACAACTCTATGATTTACACTTATAAACTTGTCATTTGCTAGGATCTGATAAAAATTTTCTGAGTGAGATTAGTAATAATTCTTAAAAAGAGGATAAACGAGATAAAATAGTGGTGTTTTGTAGCAAACCTGAAGAAAGTCACCAATGTTAACAACCAAGCCTTGTTCAGTCGGTTCAACATCAACCCATTGGTTATTATGCACGACTTGAAGGCTGCCACTTTGATCTTGAAGTAGAATGGTAAGAAAATCAGGATCTGTGTGCCTATCGCTACCAAGAGTTAGCTCTGACTGTGGGCATGAAGGGCAGTGTTGAGTTAGGGTGCTCCTAGCCTGATAACTTATCAGGTCCCTTAAAGAACAACAATCAAAACTTAAAATAAAAATAATAGCAGAAGGTTAAAGGCAATGATTTTTATGTGGAAAAACTCCTTGATCAAGGGAGGAACAACCACAACCTGTCACCACAGGATTTACCAACAAAATCCACTAAGAGCAAAGTAAAGAAATACAACACATGCTCTATTTCTTCACTTTCCCTTACATCACGGACAATTGTACAACTAGCACAAGCAATGAGCACCTGCAAAGCCTGTTTTAGTCTAACCTACGACACCTGAGTAATTAGACTGAGACACAAATACTACCACAAATATACCTGAGATTGCAACACTGTCTACACAGGTATGTATCTCTCACTAATCAACTAGAAAAGAAACTGATTACTTACCTTCTTAATTCAGGAGTAATCTTACACTTTGTAACCCAACACAATACACACAAAACACGAGAACTACAGACCTAGTCTATCAGGTCCCTTGTCTGGGTTTGTTATACTCTTGCACAAGAAGCCAAGGAGGAGCTTTTCAACTTGAGAATATTCACTCTTGCAAATGTTGTGTGAAAAACTTATGGTAAAACCTTGGACATCTGTTTTTTATGCTGCTATGGATGTTCTTACTGACTGTTGGTCCTTCAATACAATTTTGAAAGACTTCTCACCAACCACAACAACTTTATAGGCTATTCACCATAACTTGACTTAGTACAGAAGCCTGATGTCTTACCTGGACCTTGGTAAAATTTGTTAATCATTAAAACAATAAGATATATTGATGTTTATGTATGTAACAATTTCCCCCTTTTTGATGACGACAAACTATACCTCATCTTATAATCAGTTCCCCCTGAAACTATGCATGCTTTTCTTGACCTGAGTTATATGATTGCATCTTCCCCTTTAGGCATCATTAAAAGGAAATCAGTAAACTAAGACAAGAGCACATACAAAAAATACTGAGTATTTGAGTCAACACGAGACAGAGAAAAACATAATAGTAAATGAGGAAAGCAAATAATAAGAACTTCTAAACAAAGGAAACCAGGTTTATATCATGTCATACACCACTTCACAATTTTTCACTTCAAACTGCCCAGGATAGGGCCACCACCACCATCCAGACAAAAAGAAACTTGTACCAGAAACAATTTTGTTTTGAACAGACAGACCAAAAGAACAGGGAAGAGAGGAGTACGGAGCTCAGGGACCAGAGGACTTGGATGCAAGGGACTGGATAAGTTTAGACATATTGGCACTGTGATCCTTATGGGCATCTAGAAGCTGCTGAGTGAGAGACTTGACTTCCTTGGATAATTGGGCATTAACTTCCCCTAACGTGTTCACCTCAGCTACATCAGGTCCTCCTCTTGGCCTTTTTGCCAATTCAGTATTCAGCATCTCAATGTGGGAAATCTTTCTTGGCCAACTCAGCAGTCAGGTCCCTGAATTTTACTTGTAGGGCTTCGTTCTGATCCATCAGAGTAGACATCAGAGATGTGTTAGCTCCAGCCCTAAAATCACCACACTCACACTCCACGAGTATGTTGGCAGAGAGAGACTGCTTGATAGTCCTAGGAGTTCCCCTGCTTAACTCGACCCTACATGCTTCAAACATTCTATTCATAGGAACCCATACGCTAGACCAAGTTTGCCTTTAGACATTTTGAACACTTTGGTCATATGTTCCATCATTAATGCAGGAAGGTTAATCTCGACCATAGTGCTTAACTTCTCCATTAAGTATAAGTCTGCCATAGTGGCTACTGTCATTTTTTCTGACTGTGCTAACAGTGCTTTGTTGACAAACTCGAAGTATAGCTGATATTTCCCCTTAAGAAGTTTCTTAAGGATAGTTGCAGGGTCCAAGTTCTTCAACTTGCCAGCCTCCTCCAAGAAGCCTTTTGAGGGGGATTTGTCAAACCACTGTTCTAATCCCTGATCTTCTAATATGAAGAATTTCACCCAAGCTTTCTTCATCTACCCTGAAAGAAATATCCCTGATATTTGTGATAAAACTCCCATCTTCCTAAAACTTCATGTTCAAGTAGAACTCCTTTACTTCCCATTCATGCAAAAAGGGTACTGGCCACTCAAACAAATACCCCCACCCTAGAACTTCGCAGCTTCAACAAGTTCCCTCATGCAAGGACGGTCCTTCACAGTGGGTCCAAACACTCTTCCATTCAGAAGCTTCTGGTCCTGAAGCAAACTCACTTTGCTCTCCCTGGACATAACATTCTCAGATCTCCTTTTCTTTACATGTGGACCTGGTCCCCTTGTGGAAGCAAGTTCCCCCCGTTTGCCTGAACTAGCTACCTGTGTGATACTGGTGAAGACGTTATTCTCACCAGGTCCTTGACTCACATAGTCTTCTTCTTTCTCATACTCAATCCAATCAATATTCACATCCTCCTCAACATCTACCAGATTGTCCTCAGGTATCTCCTCCTCAACAATCATGGTCCTTCTTTTCTTTTTCTTAGCGATATGTTTTTGTCGACTTGCTTTTATTGCATCCCCCAACACCTTTTTATTAGTCCCCCTGGTGGCATAACTTCTCATAATTGTTGTACTTGCAATAGTTTCTTTTTCCTTTCTTTTGTTTAGTCCCATCTGATCCCTTATAGGAGTAGAGACTAAAGAAATACTTGGCCGTTGTCACCTCCAAGTCAATAATGCACTAGCCTCATCATCCTTTTAATCGATATCTTCTTCCTCAGCAACATTTACCGGTCTAAACTCATCAGCATGCGTGGAATCATGCATTGGTTTGCCAAGTGCCAGGGTCATATCAGGGGAAAGGTTAGTATCTACAGCAATTTAAGAGTGCAATGCAGTGGAATCCCTGTGCTGATGTAGAAGAAGAAGGTATGGTCGGTGAGGAAGGGTAGAGACCTTGTGTAAGTGGATGAAGTTTATCAGATTTGACCGGTATGTGAAGGGGGGTTGATGGTGGAGTGTTGCTGTTGGGAGATGGAGAGGAGTTTGATTCAACATCCTGCAGAGATGAGGAGTGTGCGGAACGGGTAGCCATAGTTAGAGATATATAAAGCACTGACTTGGTTTGGGAAAAGGAAAGTGAGGAATTTTAAAGAACAATACCAAGAAAAGAGAGAACGAACATGACTTTTGGGAGAGAAGGTTTGGATGAAATTTTAAAAAGATGGATGATGTCTATTTAAAGGAAGAATAGGAGAAGGCGTCCGGTCCCTGATTGGTTGCGACTCTTCGGGGCCTAGACGGAATGACATTGGTTTCGAGAAAGCTGAACAGACATGACATGTCCTGAGCATTTTTATTAATGAAGTGACAGATTATGAATAAGGTACTAACCTGATAATGAATCAGGTCCTTTGGTGAAGTGCAAACTGCCATAACCTTCAGATGCTATGAAAAATTTCAAAGTTTGTTAACCTGCAAAATACAAAACAACATTTAACTCTTAGTGAATAACATCTTAGATACCTGATTGAGCCTTCTAGCCGAAATCTGCTAAGGAAATTTACAATCACTTCACTTTTTCATGTTATTGCTTGATCAAACCCAATTTCAACCTGTTTCTCTCAAACTGGTCCCTGGATAGTAGTTTAGTGAAAATGTCAGCGGTCTGGTCCTCAGTATTGCAGAACCTCATGCAGACATTTCCCTTCTCCACTTGGTCCTTGGAAAATGATGTCTCATATTAATGTGCTTTATTCTTTTATGATAAACTGAATTTTTTGCCATGCTCAAAGCACTAGTATTACCACACAAGATAGGAATGGTAACGATTAACACGCCAAAATCTTCTAGCTGTTGTTTGATCCACAACAGTTGTTCAATATCTTTGAGCAATAAGCAGCAACAACAACATACTCAGCCTTAACAGTGGATGATGCCACTGAATTTTTCTTCTTAGTCCCCCAGGAGATTAGTGATGATCTAAGGAAATGAGTCGTACCTGATGTGCCTTTTCTATCAACCAGATGCCCGACAAAGTATGCATTTGCATATCCCACTAAATTAAAGATATCACCAGAAGGATATTATAGAGCTAAACACTCAGACCCCTTGAGATATCTGAGGATTCATTTAGTATCCTTCAGGTGTGATTCCTTTGGACAGGATTGAAATCTAGCACACACGTCAACACTGAAGACTATGTCTAGTCTGCTTGCAGTCAAGTACAACAAAGATCCTATAATTCTTATGTACATGGTTGCATTCACCATGTTGTCACTTTCATCAATATCCAGTTTGATACTTGTTCCCATGGGAGTGTCATCGGTTTGGCATCCATCAATTGATACTTCTTGAGCAAATTCCTGATGTATTTTTCTTGACTTAAAAAAGTCCCATCAGGGGTTTGTCTAATTTGCAAGCCCAGAAAGAAGCTGAGCTCACCCATCATGCTCATCTCAAGTTCACTTCTCATCAGGTCTCCAAATTCTTTACAGAGAGAATTTGTAGTTGCACCAAAAATAATGTCATCTACATACACTTTGACAATCAACAAATTCTTTCCTCTGGTTTTCAGAAATAAGGTATTGTCAATCTTCCCTCTTTTGTAACCACGACCAAGTAAGAACCTAGACAGTCTCATATACCATGCCCTTGAAGCCTATTTCAGTCCATATAAGGCCTTATCCAACTTCATAACATGATCTTGATATTCAACACTTTCAAAACCAGGAGGTTGCTTCACATAAACTTCCTTTTTAAGGTATCCATTCAGAAAAGCACTTTTGACATCCATTTGGAATAGTTTGAATTCCATATGTGTAGCAAGGGCAATTAGAATTCTGATTGTTTTCATTTTGGCTATAGGAGTAAGTGTCTCATCACAATCTATCCCTTCCTCTTGATTGAAGCCCTGAACCACAAGTCTGGATTTGTTCCTGGTGATGATACCACTTTCATCCAGCTTATTTTCTGAACACCCCCTATTACAGTTCTATCTGAGTGCCTTGGAACCAAGTGCCGTAACTTCTTTTACCTCCATCATAGGAATATGGGGACCATCTATAACAATGTCCCAGAGTTTACTGTCTTCAACCATCAAGAAATCATGCATCCTACCTTTCACCACCCATAGTACCTGCTATTGAACCTTGGTGGCCTAGTAGATGATTATCCTTCCTCCAAGTTGAGTAGAGCAGCCATTTTTCACAGAAAATGTCAAGGTGTGATTCTGATAGAGATCTCTTCTCTGATACCAATTCTTGAGTTAGCGTGCTCCTAGCCTGATAACTTATCATGTCCCTTAAAGAACAACAATCAAAACTCAAAACAGAAATAATAGCAGAAGGTAAAAACACAATGATTTTTATATGGAAAAACTCCTTGCTCAAGGGAGGAACAACGATGATCTATCACCATAGGATTTACCAACAAAATCCACTATGAGAAAAGTAAAGAAATCCAACACACACGCTATTTCTCCATTTTCCCTTACAACACAGACAACTTGTACAACTAGCACAAGCAATAAGCACCCCCAAAGCCTGTTTTAATCTAACATATGACACTTGAGTAGTTAGACTGAGGCACAAATACTACCACAAACATACCTGAGAGTGCAACACTGTCTATACAGGTATGCATCTCTCACTAATCAACTAGAAAGGAAACTGATTACTTACCTTCTTAGTTGAGGAGTAATCTTAGACTTTGTAACCCAATACAACGCACACATAACATGAGAACTACAGACCTAGTCTATCAGGTCCCTTGTATGGGTTTGTTGTATTCTTACACAAGAAGCCAAGGAGAAGCTTTTCAACTTGAGAATATCCACGCTTGCAAATGTTGTTTGAAAAACGTATGTTAAAACCTGGGACATTTGTCTTTTATGCTGCTATGGATGTTCTTACTGACCGTTGGTCCTTCAGTACAATTCTGAATGACTTCTCACTAACCATATCAGCTTTACAGGTTGTTCACCATAACTTGATTTAGCACGGAAGCCTGATGTGTTACCTGGTCCTTGGTACAGTTTGTTAATCATCAAAACAATAAGACATACTGATGTTTATGTACTTAACACGTAGTAATGGCATACCAATGTTTGTCCTTTGGTACATTCCATGGCATTCAAATGCTTTAGTTTTAGCCCAAGAGCTTCTGATAGTGAGTTAAAAAGAATTTCTCCTAGTTTTCTGATATGATTCATGAATTCAAAGAATTCTTTCTAGGACATTTGGAAAATATCAGAGATTACTAAGTCAAAAAATTTAACGAAGATCTAATGTAATCTAATCTAACATGTTGAAATAATGGATCTGTGTTGCAAAAAACATTAAGAATTGCAGTTCAAGTGCAGAAAAATAGATAGTTTACCTGCAAATTTCCGGTATTTCCTCAGGTTCAATATGACCAGTAACTATCAGAGAAATGTTCAACGTATCCCTCCAGTTTGCCGTCTTTGAATTGAATAGATGAAGATCACTCTCATGTCTAACTCTTCTATTTGTTGGTGTTGAAGTAGGTCTTAGGCATAACTCACACCCCAAAAGCTAGCTCATAGGGAGGAGGATTGCCTAAGCCTTATAAGGAGTTAATCCATCCTATTAAGGACCAATATGGGACTTTTTATGTCTCAACACCCCCCTCACGCCTGGTGCTTAGCATCTGGTACATGGACAATTGTCTCGGGGACCCAACATTGGATGAGACGGGCCCTGCTCTGGTACCATGTTGAAGTAGATCTTAGGCCTAACTCACACCCCAAAAGCTAGCTCAAAGGGAAAAGGATTGCCTAAGCCTTATAAGGAGTTCATCCATCCTATTAAGGACCAATGTGGGGCTTTTTGTGTCTCAACGGTTGGATCACGCGAATAGTATTCTTTCTTTAGTTCAACATCTTGTTCATGAAATTTATGAGTTCCATGAATCATTCCTTGCAAAACACTTGAAGGAACACCATGATTTATCAGTTGGAAAAATCCCCACTTTTCTGATGCTTCCCTTATTTCATCAACAACTTTCT
>JAABOM020058245.1:0-14159 GCA_011800125.2 Solanum clarkiae | reverse complement strand
AGGCAACCAAGTTTTAATGGAATGATGCATGTGAAAGGAGCTTCCAGGAGCTGAAAAATAAGCTAACTTCTGCACCTGTGCTAGTACTTCTGGAAGGTGCCCAGGGGTATGCAGTATATTGCGATGCTTTAAGAGTTGGCTTAGGGTGTGTACTTACACAGAATGGTAGGGTAATTGCTTATGTGTCTAGGCAACTACGACCACATGAGAAAAACTATCCAACTCATGATCTTGAGCTAGCAGCATTGTATTTGCTTTGAAAATATAGCGCCACTATTTGTATGGGGTTCACATTGACATATATACTGACCAAAAGAGCCTGCAGTACACTTTTAAGCAGAATGACCTAAACTTAACACAACGGAGATGGCTAGAGCTAATAAAGGATTATGACATTGATATACTATACCATCCGGTGAAGGCAAATGTGGTAGCCGATGTCCTGAGTCATAAGGCAATCATGAATACTGGTGATCCAGCTGTGATAAGTCAAGGAATGGCTAAGGATCTACATCAGCTAGCCAGTTTAGGAGTTCACCTTCTTGAAACTCCCAAGGAAGGGGTTATTGTGCAGAATGTTGCAGAGTCTTCATTGGTAATGGAGGTGAAACAAAAGCAGTTCGAGGATCCTGTTCTATGACAGTTCAAGGAAAAGGTGAGTAAGGGTGCGATAAAGGGCTTTGATCTTACACCAAATGGAGTACTTTACTTCCAAAATAGGTTATGTGTGCCTAACATTAATGGACTAAGAAAGAGGACAATGGAAGAAGCCCATCATGCCCGATATTCCATCCACCCATGATCAACTAAGATGTACCATGACCTGAAGGGAATGTTTTGGTGGGGAGGCATGAAAAAAGACCTTGCAAAATTTGTGGCTCAATGTCCAAATTTCCAACAAGTGAAAGTAGAACACTAAAAGCCAGGAGGTTATATATAGTGTGTAGAGCTTCCAACCTGGAAGTGGGATATGATCAATATGGATTCTGTTACCGGTTTGCCTCATTCATTTCAAAAGTTTGACTCCACATGGGTAAAAGTTGACAGACTTATAAAGTCAGCATACTTCTTGCTAGTTAGGAGTGATTATACAGTTGAAGAGTATGCCAAGCTATACCTAAAAGAGATAGTCAGGCTACACGGAGTACCAATCTCCATTATGTCACAATTGGGGTTTTGGATAAAATGACCTATCTGATCGAGGAGCTCAATTCACTGCAAAGTTTTGGAAGTCCTTTCAAAGGAGTTTAGGGACACAAGTGAATTTTAGTACAACATTCCACCCTCAAACACACGGTCAAGCAGAACGCACCATTCAGACACTTGAAGATATATTGCGAGATTGTGCATTGGACTTTAAAGGTAGTTGGGTGGACCATTTACCACTTATTTAATTTGCCTATAATAATTACTACCACGTGAGTATCAAGATGGCACCTTAGGAAGCTTTGTATGGAAGGAAGTGTAGGTCGCCAATTAGATGGTTTGAAGTGGGTGAAACCACCTTTGTTGGGCCAGATCTAGTACAACAAGCCATGGAAAAAGTTAAGGTAATATAGCAGCAGCTAGAAACAGCCCAAAGTTGTCATAAATCATATGCGAATGCTAGGAGGAGAGGACTGGAATTCTCTATAGGGGATTGGGTATTTTTAAAGGTGTCTGCAATGAAAGGGGTTATGAGATTTGGTAAGAAAGGAAAACTGAGCCCACATTACATAGGACCATATCAAATTATTAAGAGGTTCGGGCAGGTCGCATATGAACTAGAGCTACCCCAAGAGCTTTCAAGGTTTATCCAATTTTCCATGTCTCAATGCTTCAAAACTGCATAGGTAATCCATCTAGTATCACTCCTATTGAGGATGTACAGGTTACAGGGATCTCACATATGAAGATGTACCTATTGCCATTCTAGATTGTCAAGTTAAGAAGCTAAAGAATAAAGAAATAGCTTCAGTAAAAGTACTTTAGAGAAACCAGAAAGCTGAAGAAATAACTTGGGAGGCCGAGGATGTAATAAAATCAAAATTCCCTTACTTATTTGAAGCTAAAGAGGAAGTCCAATATGCAGAATTGGGACACTAATAGGTACGTGTGAGTGACTACTTAATGTGTTGTCAAAAGTTTGTGTCAGTAAAGATTTAAACTTGGTTAAGCTATTCAATTGTGTTAACATTCAAGGACGAATGTACTAAGAGAGGGAGGATGTAGCACCTCACACCTTACAGTACTAGTACAACGCAAATGAAACATGATAAGGTTTGGTTAAGTTAGCGCCAAATTTGTAAAAGTGATTGAATCTCGTATTAATGGGCTATATATGCGTCTAACGCTTAAGAGGGTCGAGTGCATATTTGTTTTGTGTCGAATTGAGGAGATTACAACTTTAAATAAAGTAAGAGAATTGAGGTGCTTGTAGGACTTAAGAAGCTAGTAGGTGATTCACCTATTTGCTTAGCTTAAATTTGCTAGCTAAACAAATACGAGGCTCGACGTCGAATTGTTCAAGTTCGATTATGAATAAAGTTCGTGTTAAGGATGTACATTTTGGCCGATGTTTTAGCATCATATATAGACTATATTTTCAGCCCAAGAAAGATATTAAAAAGGGTCCAAATACATCACAACACACTTAACCATTTGGGCCCAAACTAAGTCAAGGAAAAGTTGGAAAATAGGCAACCCAAGCCCATCAACTTGGAGACCCATTTAGGCCCAAGTGTAATGGAAAAGTTGTTGGATAACTAACTTGATAATGTGTGGTATTAAGTTTTCAAAATTTCAAAAGAAAGGTAGACAAATTAGTCTTATAAAAAGGGGTTATAAGAAGCAACATTTATTCACTCTTAGACTTGGAAAAAATTCATCTTTCTCTAAACTTTGGTATTTTTCTTTCTTGACCTAGCAACCAGCTACAAGGGGACTTCTAGGGTTCTTGGAGAAGCCCTACACCCTGAATATAGTGCTTAGTAAGTTTACAAATGTGTTTAGTATGGTTTTCTTATGAAAAACAACGAGTATATGCTAATATGTTTGTGCTGAAAAATTGGGACAACATGTATTTAGAAAGTTGTTGCATACTTGCCTTTTGTTTTAGTGAATTCTCTATGGTTTGTGGGCTGTTTTATGAAGAAAAAGATGTTATTAATATGGTTTGAGGTATAAATATTACCCTAAGGTTGCTGCCCTGATTTTGATTTCATTTAACAAACGCTTTTTATTGTGTTATCTTAAGTGTAATGTTGATTGGAACTTGTGGGCTGTTGGATGGAAGGTTATTGGTTCACGTCCTTCGTGACTTCTTGGGTGCTGTTCTAAGACTGTTTGTATGTGTAAATTTTGTTGGAACAATTTGGTTAGAGTTGGAACCGGTTTGGAATTGTCGATGCTGAAATGTAGTGAAGGTAGGTAACGTTATGCTGTTCATTTGTGGATTGTGTAGAATTTTTATATTTTGTGCTTTGTGTGCTGTTGTAAGACTATTCTGGAACTCAAAAAGGCTGGACATGATATTTACATGTGAATGTGTATTAGAAAATATGATTAGGGGCAGAAAGGTTGAAAGAATTCGCTCGGGTTCATAAATGCCTGCTTGCTGCCCATGTGTTGTTTTCTTATGTGATTGGGCTGCCAAGACGTATCTATTGGCTTCTAATGCTAGTTTTATCACCTACTATGTTGTAGATAAATATATAGAGGATGGAAAGGTTAACCCAAGGTAGTAACGAGGTCATACAATGAGGTATGTAAGGCTACTTAATTTTGTATTACTTGGCATGAAATCTACATTCTCCCTTGGCAAATAAAGGCACTTGCTAACTCCGACATAACTATTAACCGTGTCTCAACTCTTTGACATGTTCATATTATTCCATACATACTCACTTCCAAATCTGCATACATACATGGATACCAATTTACGTGGGTTCTTTTTGCCAAATAGAGTTCACGAGTTATTTTATCTCATACACATTTTATTATTTATGTAACGTACTCTTTTCATTGTCATATTGTGTTGTATGATTATCTACATGTCACATGTTACATCTATAGTCCTACAGCTCCAATATTGTGACCACTAAAAGAATCATATCAACGGTAATTGAAAAGTAAAGTATATTGTTTACTGATGGGTGGTAGCCCGAGGGGTGGAAGAATCACCTAGCCAGGACGATCCTATCACTGGTGGTAGCCTGAGTGGTTAAGGAAGAACCTAGCTAGGGACGATCCCGATATATTATTTATTGATAGACGGTAGTCTATGGGGTGGAAGAATCACCTAGCCAGGGACGATCCTATCACGGTTAGCAGCCCGAGGGGTTAAGGAAGAACCTAGCCAAGGATGATCCCGATACAGTTTACCATTGATCAACTGGTCATTTGTATTACATGTTGTGCGCATATTATATAATAATGGTAAAGTAATATATAGAACATAAAGTACATGATCCCAAAGTATGACCATATGTGGTCTCTTACCCTACACCAGTGCATAGTTTCATTTGAGTTATTACTTCATATACAATATTTCCTGCCTTACATATTCAGTACATTATCTCATATTGACGTCCCTTATGGGGGACCTGCATTTCATGCTGCAGATACAGGTGCTTGAAGATCTCCCCAATAGGAGTATAGGATATCTAGTTACCAAGCTCCAGGTTGCTTCGGAGCTTTGCATGTCTAAAGCTTATGTTCATATTATACAGTTAGCTGAGGCAGGGCCTTCCCGACCCTTATCAGTCACTTTGCCTTATCTAGAGGCTATATAGACTATGTAAATTAAAGTGTGGTCATATCTTATACTTTAAACACTGTGGCCCCAACAACCTAGCCATATGCATTTCCTTTTGGCTTGTTATCACTGTTTAATTTCTTAAAGGCATGTCAAATGTAGAAATCCTTTATAATACGTATAGAAAGTGCATCGATATAGTTTGGTTCTCCCGGTCCATATTGGCAATGGGTGCCAGTCCGTACTAATGGGACTTGGGGCATGACATTGACGTATGAGAATTTCCTATGGAAAGTAGGGTAGATATGAGTAAAGGTTGATTTGTAAGGGTGTAGTGTTCGTCAAAACCCATTGGGAGAATCGTCAAGTCAATAGTATATCTCGGGGAGCTGGAGTGGGCATGGAGGAGTTATATTCGTACCTCTTTCATTCTATTCAAGCTTATGATAACACACCAAGTCCTTTCATGATTCCAAATCTTATATTCATCCCCTAAGTCATTTGCATGCATTCATGTTTATATTAAAGGGTTCATGATGATTTTACACTTATGTTGAGATTTTGAAAGTGGCGTCTTAAGTGTGTTGTTGTATTATTTTTGAAGCTGATTTGTTCATGATTACTCTTCGCATATATGTTTCTTTGACATTCGTGGACAAATGTTTTTAAGGTGGAGATACTATAACGATCCCAAAAATTGCCCGAAAATGTGCCTTGGAAGTGCCCAGAATCGTATTTTCTATATATTTCAAAATCCGTGCGTTATTTTGAAAATTCAACTTCATATTTTTGTTCAGGTGGTCAAATTTAGGGGGTAAAGAATCTAACCCCAATTTTGAGAAAATGATTCACAATTTTAATTTTTAAAGTGACAAATTTCAGAGAGCAGTCCGCGTTATAGGCGCGATGCACCTCTATATAATTTCTGACTAGTTTTTCAAGTTCGGTCCAAGACTTTTAAGTCTTTGGCGTAAGCCTTCCCACATGAGAAAATACCCATACTTAGCCAATTTTCTCCCTTATATCATTCTAAACATTCCCCAATACTCACTCAAATACTCAGGCTTATATTTCTCTCAAGATTCAAGTGCCAAAACCCTCTCCGGATCCTAAGGAATTCAACCAAGCTTCAAGTCTCCATCTCCAATCTTCTTCTAGGATTCTCGAAAGGCTAAGGTATGTGGGTTTATTTTATAAGTTCCTTTCACCCATGATGCTCAAGCTTCCTTTTACCTAAATTTGCATAATTTAAAGTTGATTTACTGATAGGTCTTTGTTATTATGAAATTAATTATACACTATATTGGGGTTTATGAAATTGTGACTATTTTACTATGTTTTGAGCTATGAATCTGAGATCTATTGCAAGATTTGATGAATGGTTTTGATGTACATTGCTTGAGGGTTTACAATGTGTCTATTAAAGGTTTTACATTGAATTTTATGGTATAATTTCACTCTTGAATTGCATGATTTTACATAGCACTACACACCCTCAAAGTGTTTGATAAAATGTTCGGTTATCGCTTTTTGAGGAATTGAAGGTCCAACGCATGTCGTATGAGTTGAATGACTATGTGGTCATGAAATTATGAAGAAATATATATATGTAGTGTTGGAATATGACCATGCCCTACTCGAGGGTTGTGCGTCGAGTAACCTCGATGGGGGTTTGTATACATCAACCTATCAGGGGGTTTGTACTCTGACACCATCGGTGGTAGGGTGCGACTATCCATCAATATTGTTGGGGGTTTGTACCCATCAACTTATCAGGGGGTTTGTACTCTGGCAACAAGGGTGGTAGGGTATGACGATCTGCCAACTTATCAAGGGGTTTGTACCTTGGTAACTTATTGGGGGGTTTGTACTCCAGTCTCCAAGGATGGTAGGGTGTGACAATCCACTGATAGTTTATTGGTCTCTTCTTACACATATATTATGTTCTATGTAAGCATGTTTTACTTAAACATTGATCATATATGCCATATTGTTACTATGCTATCTATTGCTTATTTCTATGCATTTTGACTATGATGCCTATCTCTTGTTGCATTGCATCCTAAATACTTAGTACATTCAAACGTACTAATGCATATTCTATGCCTATATGATATCACTATGTAGGAAACAGAGCACCGTTTGATCATCTTCCTTCTCCACGTGGCTAGTATGATATCACTCAAGCTAGTTGGTGAGTCCTCCATTGCAGGGACAATGGTCTATGTTCTTATGCTACGTATTGATACACTCTATCTGTATTGTATATTTTGATTTTGAGGGTGAGCCCGGTTGCTCATCTTGGCCCTTGCTATTATCTAAATAGTAGAGATGATGTTGGACATGTTATGTGTCTATGCTATGAGTCCTGACTCTCTTGTTTCTTGATGTTATGATATGGAAGTCTACCCTTAGTCCCAATTTCCCTTGTTTTTGCTTATCTCTTATTGTCAGTTTAATTGCTTCCATCACCAAGGATGTATAATGATATGCTATGAGGCTTGTTTGGGGTTCCTTCAGGTTCCTCATTTACCAGTTACATCTAGGCCCTAGGCTTGGGTTGTGACAAGTTATGAGGCGAGACAAATCCATATCATCTATCAACATAGCAGCGCAACACTCTTCATTCATTGAATTGGATACACCCATCACAAACTTATTAATGCTACATATTGGTTTAATCACTAATTTTGGACAATATTAAGACAGTTGGTTGAACTTGAGGACATACTCCCTCACACTCATAGATCTTTGCTTCAAATTCATGAACTCCATCATTTTGTCCTCCCTAAGCTCAAGAGCGAAAAACCAATTGAGGAAAGCCACCTTAAACTCCTCCCAAAGAATCACATGGTCGATCCCTTTCTCCTCCTTTCATTGAGTATACGATATTTGGGCCACTCCCTTGAGTTGGTAAGCTGCCAACTTCACCTTCTCTTCCGATCTAGCACCCATAATAGACAACACTTTGTACACCTCATCAATTAATTCTTGGGGGTCCTCATCTACTTCAGACTCATTGAACTCCGGTGGGTTCATCCTCATGAAAACCCTTACCCTAGATGCTAGAGTAGGAACATGAGGGGGTTGAGCCGCTTGGTTGATTTGATTGGTCATGGCTTGAGCTAGCATTGCAATAGCATCCCGAAACTCTTCATGAGCCTGTCCCCCATCTTGAGGAGCTTGAGGAGCGAGAGGAGCTGGTTGTTCCTCGGTTGCGCGGACTCTTCTTCCTCTTGTGTTAGGCATGACCTAAATATGAAAAAAACATTTGTTAGAGGGGAAACCTTACTAATTTCTATAGCATGACATAGATCATGAAGAAGGGAAACATTTCCTAAAACGTCTCATAGCCTCTTGCTCATAGTTGTAGTACACTTCACAATAATGAAAAAGACTCTAATCGACGTAGTGTGATTGATGCCAAAGACCATTAACAACCAAGTGCTATGATACCAAGTTTTTCATGACCCAACCCAAGATCCTAGAAGTGACACGGCGAATGGGGAATCCTAAGGGACCCTAAACAAGCCTCTTAAGATATCATTACATATCCTTGGTCCTAGAAGCAATTAAATAACAATAAGAGAGTAGAAATAAGGGCAAAGTGACTGAGAGAGTCTTTCATAGCTTAAAACATACAAGAGTCAAGAGAGTCAAAGCTCATAGTGTCATCACATAACTTATCCAACAATACCTCTAAACATAGAATTGAGCGGGGGGCAAGACAACTTTTCAGGCTCACCCTCAAAGTCGAAAGCATATAATAAGATAAAGAGAGTCTTTGCATACATAAGAACAAATGATATCGTTCTTAGTGTTGAGGACTCACCAAATTTGCTTGAAGAGATAGTACTAGCCACGTGAAGGAAGATGATCAAGTGGAGCTACAGTTCCTACATGGTAACATCATGTAGCCATAAAGTATGCGTTAGTACGTTTGAATGTACTAAGTATGTAGGATGCAATGCAACAAGAGATAGGCAACATAATCAAAATTCACAATTAGGCTATGAATGAGCATAATAGCAATATTACATGCATGGATGATGGTTGAAGTAAAACATGCTTATATCAAACATACTACCTATGTAGCAAGAGACCATTATCATAAACCAAGCAAACTCTACTTGGAATCCAAGGTAGACCACCCATTAGAAGTGATCGAGGAATCAACCCCTCAATTGGTTGATGGTTATCATACCCTACCATCCATAGTGATTAGGTATCAACCCCTAATTGGTTGACTACATGACTAAACCCGTCGAAAGTGATTGAGGAATCAACCTCTGAATTGGTAGATGGTATGACAACCCCCTTCCAAAGTGATTGAGTTATCAACCCCTAAATTGGTTAATAGGCATACCAGCCCCCATCAAGAAGGTTGATACAATTTACCCCTCCTCAACCAGGTATGATCATCTCACAATACTAGAGATACTTTTCAAGCAACCAACTCATATCCACTTTCCTTTCATCATCATAAAGTCACTTAACTCATAAGTAATGCATTAGACCTTCAATAACTCAAGAATTCATAATAAGATATTTTATCAAACACTTGGTGGATGTGCAATGCTAGTACAAAATCATGCAATTCAAGAGTTGAATCGTGTGAGAAAAATCAATATAAAACCATCCACCAACACTTGGTAATACCCTCGTGCAAGATACATCAAAACCCTTCATCAAATCACATAATGGATCATAGATTCATAGCTCAAAATTACATGCTTAAATAGTCATAATTTTATGAAACCCCAACATATTTTATAGTCAGCTTTCATAGTAAGAGATATCCATAAGTAATCCACTTGAAAACATGCAATTTATGTAAAAAAAAAATTGTTGGGCACCATGGAAGAAAGGGCCCAGTGGTTGAAGCCCACATACCTCAACATTGAGAATTCCTTGATGGAGATTTGATTGAGAACTTGAAGCTTGAATGAATTTCTTAAGATCTGGGATAAGTCTGCGACCCTTGATTTTGAATGAAATATTTGTCCAAGTGTTTGAAAAGATTTTGGGGAATGTTTTGTAAGATATGGTGTTGAAATATGACTAACTATATGTGTTTTTACTCATGGGAGGCTTAGGACCAAGATCCAAAGGCCTAGAACCGAAAAACAAAAACTGGCGAAAAAAATACATAGGTTCGCGCCCTAGCCTTGTCGCGCCAATAGAGCGGAAACCTCTCTGGAAATCAACATTTTGGGTTTTTAAATTTTGGTACGGTAGCTCTAAAATTGGAGTTAGACTCATTTTCCACTCAATTTTCCCCCTTGATCAGAAATATGAAGTAGGAGTTTCAGTATCATGCATGGATTTTGAGATATATGAAAATTACGATTATGGGCACTTTCGAGGCACATTTTTTGGCATTTTTTAGGGTCGTTCCACTTTTGTATGGGGATTGTGATGCCTCGAGATGCTTCTATTATGGCCTGCAATGCCTTGAGATATTTTAATACACGTCCTGTGATGTCCTCAGTTTGTATCAGGTAGCTCTGGCTCAATAGATGTGTACATCGATCCTGCGACAGTCAAGATTTTGCCTCATACATGGCCTGTGACGCCATTGCATTGCATCATTGGTCAAATTTACTATCTTTACTTTCTTTTATTTATGTTTATATTGTGTACTTACCTTGTGTTGCAGGTGATAAAGACTCCTAGTTATTACATACTATTTCAATTTCTCTTGCCCAGTCGGTTGAACCTATTGGGTACATTTCAGTATACTCACCCCTGCTTTGTTTTCTTCCTGTAGATCAAATACAGAGACCTGCAAAGGATAGTTGGTGGACTCCAGTTGAGCTTTTCTGCTCCTATCCAAATCTTATCGGTGAGGGTCGGACTTCGAATCGCCGTTGATCTTTGGGATTTTCTTTATTGCTTCCTTTCAAACTTTGTATCGGATATTATCAACTTTATTTGTCATTTGAGATAGTTGTATTTACTCTATCATAATACTTTAGATGCTTTAGTACTCATGACTCCAGGTTTTGGAATTTCGTTTGTTATCCTATGATTGTTTCCACTTTACTTTATTTTCTTTAGTTGTGATTCGATCTTGCATTGGGAAATAATTACTCTATTTTAATGGGATACTACATTGTATAAATCTTTATGTTTTTTATGGGGTGAAATTTTTAATTTCGTTTACTAGAATCGAAATATGTAGAAAAAAGCAAAATTATTTTTATATTTGCACAAAATTATGGTTAACTTCTTGGCTGCGCAGAAGAAGGAAGAAGTAATTGGGAAATTTAGGGAAATTGTTCTGTTATTGAAGAAGTTGGGGGAGGTTGTACAGTAAAACATGTGTATTTATACACATGTATATTCCCATGGTACTTATTATGTACCCTACACCATGGGATAATTTCCTCAACTAATTACAACCAATTATAACCAACTATAACTAACTAATACTATCAACTAATAATCAATAATTATAACTAATACACACAATTAATTAATCACTTCCAATACCCCCCCCCCAAGCTGGATGCATTGAAGACATTCAACAATCCAAGCTTGCGAAGTAGAAATTCATGTTATGTGTGTGTCAATGCCTTGGTGAGTAAATCAGCTTGTTGGTCTTTCGTGTTGACATAAACAGTCTTGATAAGTCCTCACTGTATTTTTTCCCTAATCAAATGGAAATCGATCTCGATGTGCTTGGTGCGCTCATGGAAGACTAGGTTGGCAGCTATCTGGAGAGCTGACTTGCTATCACAAAAGATCAAGGTTGGTCCTGTTAGTTGCATACTTAACTCCCTGAATAGATTAGTTACCCACACCACTTCTGAAGTGATTGCTGCTAAGCTTCTGTATTTAGCTTCTGTGGAGCTCCTTGATACTGTTGCTTGCTTCTTGGATTTCCAGGAGATAATGGAGTCACCAAACTTTAAAAGAAAACCAGTTACTAACCTCCTTGTGGAGTGACATACAGCCCAGTCAGCATCACAGAATCCGTACAATTAAGGTTTTTCAATTGAGCTCATAAGTAAACCCTTACGAGGCTCAAGTTTAATGTATCTGATGACTCTCAAAGAAGCCTTCCAATGTAAAAGTTTTGGCTTCTGCACGGACTGACTAAGTACTTGTACTACAAAAGCAATGTCTGGCCTTGTATTTGTGAGATAAAGCAGCTTTCCAACTATCCTCTGGTACTTTGGAATGTGCTCAAACATGGTGTCTGGTGCAAACTCAGCACTAGTTAGTGGCTGACTACAGTCCAGTGGTGTCATGCAAGGTTTGGCATTACCTAGCCCTGCTTCATCTATCATCTCAAGGGCATATTTCCTCTGGTTCATTAGTATTCCCTTGCTTGATCTCAGGAATTCAATTCCCAAGAAATACTTGAGCTCACCTAAGTCTTTCATCTTGAAGTTGTTGTGCAGAACATGCTTTGTTTCTTCTATCAGCTGAACATCATTACCTGTAATTAAGAGATCATCAGCATATATTAGAACAATCACCAGTGCTGCACCCCTCTTCTTTGTGAACAAGGAATAATCAAGATGACTTTGTGTGTATCCTGACTCTAGCAGTGCCTCAGTAAGATTGGCATTCCATTGTCTGGATGCTTGTTTCAACCCATACAAGGACTTCACTAACTTGCATACCAGTTTCTTGCCTTTTTTAGCAGTGTAGAATCCTTGTGGTAGTTCCATGTAAACCTCCTCAAGTAAGTCACCTTATAGGAAGGCATTGAAGACATCCATTTGGAAAATATTCCAGTTCTTGGCAGCAGCCAAAGATATGATGGATCTGACAGTTGTCATCTTTACAACTGGTGCAAAAGTCTCTTGATAATCAATGCCTTCTGTTTGGCTGTAACCCTTTTCTACAAGTCTAGCTTTGAACCTGTCTATCTTACCATCTGATCCATATTTAATTTTGAACACCCATTTGCAGCCAACAATATTCTTCCCTTTTGGTAATTGAACTACTTCCCAGGTTCCATTCTCCTCTAGAGCTTGTATTTCTTTCTACATTGCATCTCTCCACCTACTATCCTTTGCTGCCTCCATAAAGCTCCTTGGCTCAGTTTATGCAGAGAACACGGATAAGTAGGCCTAATATTTTGATGACACATTGTCATAGGACACATAGTTGCTTTGGGAGTGTGCCTTGGTTGTCTGAGTCACATAGTCCTTCATCCAAATAGGTGGATGAGGCCTCCTAGTGGATTTCCTGAACATGCCATCCTCTCCTCTAGTCATCTGCTCAGCAATAGGATCTACAACATCAGCTTGAGGATTACTGTCAGCTGCAGCTTCAGAAACAGCATCACTGTGAACCTCTAGACCAGTATCCCTTTGTATATTACCTGTTGTAATGGATGCAGGGAGTTCTTCATCTTCATCATAAGCTGCTGGACCTGTGCTGATCACTGGTTGCTAGTAACTGCCTACCTGCTTGAAGGGGAATATGTGCTCCTTGAATGTTACATCTCTACTGATGATGAATTTATTTTGAAACAAACTGTATAACACATATCCCTTCTATGTGGATGAGTATCCCATCAGTACACATGCCTCAGCTCTGCATGAAAACTTATCTTGTTTGACTATCTTGGTTGCATAACATAGACAACCTAGGACTCTCAGGTGATCTATACTTGTTTTGTGCCCATGGAATTGCTCATATGGTGTCTTACCTCTCAAGACTAGTGTGGGCAGTCTGTTAATTAAGTATACAGCTGATAACACACATTTCCCCCAGAACTTAATAGGAATACTACCCTCAAATCTGATTTCCCTAGCTACCTCAAGTATGTGCCTATGTTTCCTTTCAACTACCCCATTTTGTTGTGGAGTGTATGGACAACTACTCTCATGAACAATCCCAAGGCCTTTCAATAGAGCACAACAGTCAGCACTAAAGAATTCTGAACCATTATTTGTTCTAATCTTCTTAAACATGCCTATCAAACTGATTCTTTACTAGTGCTAGGAAAGATTTTAATATTGAAAACACATCACTTTTCAATCTTAACAAGTACACCCAACACATCCTTGAGTGATCATCAATAATAGTGAAAAAGAATCTAAAACCATTATGTGTTGCAATCTTATAAGGTCCCCACACATCATGGTGCAGCAAATCAAAAATACTCATTACCCTAGAAACACTCAAATTGAAAGGTAATCTAGTCTGCTTTGCAAGAGGACAGACAGAACAGCTATTACTCTCATTCTTATTGCTAAAGACACTACTTCCAAAAAATGCTGCAACACTCTTGTGGATGGATGGCCAAGTCTGCTATGCCACAACCTCCTCTTCTCTTTATTATCTTGAGTCATCATGATTGCATGCCCCCTCTTATCTCTGTATGACTGTGAAGTTGCAGGCAAGTGGTATAGGCCATCCACTTCCCTACCAATCCCCTTCACTCTTCCAGTGGAGAGGT
>JAABOM020058244.1:0-14164 GCA_011800125.2 Solanum clarkiae | reverse complement strand
CAGCGTAGCTAGCATCTATCTCTTGTTCCTCATGATAAAAATCTACTAAAAACACAACCATAAGTACTTACCTTTGTCTTAAAGGTTTAGAGGCTCCTTAAGAACCCTAAATAAGTCATTTGGCAGCTTCACAAAGTTGAGAAAAGTTGAGATAAAATAGAGAGAGCAGTCTGATTTTTTTTTTTTTGTGTTGAAATGAACAATGACTTAGGGAGCAGCTTTGGAGCTCTTTATATAGAGCTACTATGCTGAATCTCCCTTGACTTCTTGACCATCTTAAACCACACATAATCAAGTAGCTTACCCACAATCTTGACCCTCAAAGTTGGGCCTTTTTGGAGCACCAACTTGATGGGCTTGGGCTGCCAAAATTTTCAGATATTGCTCTTCTTGGTTTAGGCCCTATTTGCTAAGTGTCTTGGATAGTCTTTGGGCCATTTTTAATACCTCTCTTGGGCTTAACATATAATCTATTTATGATACTAAAACATGGGCCATAGTTACACCGTTAACACGGACTTTATTCGTAATCGAACTTGGACAATTTCGACGCTGGGTCTCGTCTCCATTTAATTAGCAATTTAAGCTAAGCAAGCAGCTGACTCACATACTTGCTTCCTAAGTCCTACAAGCACCTCAATTCTCTCACTTCATTTTAAGTCCGCAATCCCCTCACTTCGACACAAGGCATGTATATACTCGACCCTCTTAAGCGCTAGACGCACATATAGCCCATTAACGCGAGATTCAACCACTTTTGAAAACTTGCGCTAGTTTAACCAAATCATATCATATTTCATTTGCATAGTATTAGTATGGTAAGGTGTGGATGTTACACTTTTCTCATTTGTTCCTTTTTATATGGAGTCTTAGGACAGATCATTCGATTCAAAGTTTCACTTTTAGAAATTAAAATGTTTAAGGTTTTACAATCTTGCATATTAAAACGTTCGAGAACTTTCTTAATGTAAGGTTCACATGAAAGAGATAATAATCTCTTTGAACAATCTCTTGAAATCTTAACTCTAAGAATATACCCGGCTTCACTCATATCTTTCATCTCAAAAGTAGATCATAACCACTCTTTTATTTCTTTTATAAGATCAATGTCACTTATAACTATTAGTATATCGCCTACATACAATGATAAGATCGTAAACTTATCTTTGAATCTTTTGATATACACACAATGGTCTTCATGAATCATAATAAATCCATATGATATGATTGCATCATGAAAACGTAAGTACCATCGTCTAGAAGATTGTTTTAGGCCATAAATCGACCTTTGAAGTCAACATACTTTATTTTCTTCACTTTTTTTCACAAAACCTACAGGTTGTTCCATGTAGATTTCTTCTTCTAGTTCTCTATTGAGAAATGCAGTTTTTACATCCATTTGATGCAATTTAAGATCCAATGCAGACGCTATAGACAAAATTATATTGAAGTAAAGTGTAGTACAGGTGAAAAAGTTTTTTTATAATTAAGTCCTTCCTGTTATGTGTACCCCTTAGCTACTAGATGATGTCCACACTCCAACAATAAAGCAGTCGCAGTCAATTGTAAACCTAACAAGAGGTTAGGGTCGAATCCAAAGGGAATATGGGGCTTGACTAAGTTGATCCACTAACAAGCATTTCAAGCATTGATCACTATATTTTCTAAAATGGGGGGTTTTGTGATTCAAAATGAAGAACAAAAATAAACACTATACTATTTATACAAGAAGACAATCAAATTGAGGGATAAATTGGGAATTGTGTTCTCCATGATTCATTGACTCAATTACCCTAGACAACATAACTCTAATTAGTAATTTGCATGCAGGACGAAAACTTAGGTTCATCCATCCCTCTTGTGGAGGTGGAGGTCGAAATTCACCATGGCGCTTGGTCGGCAACCATGGTGTGCCAACTAACCATTACCCATTGTCCCAGTCAACCTCCCCTTGGTAAGGTTTGGTTGATTAGATGACAACACTTCAATCGAATCCTATCATCTACTTCTCTTTTCCTATTTGTCACTACTTTGGTCAGGATCGTGATAGTAGGTGGAGTTTAGTGTTGGCCACCACCAAACAACAAGCAAAACGAAGGGAAATAAACAACACATGCAAAAAAAATCCCATCAAAGATATGCAAAAAGTATAGGTCATTTCAAATCAACTACTCATGGTTCCCACAACCCCAAGTTGAGGGTGCTTAGCTACTTATGGCTAAGGCAAAATCAACAACAATGAATATGAGAGACATAGTTTATAGATTAGCTAAAATAATGAAGAACAAAAAGCACCTTTGAGTTGAAAACCACAAGTTTGGATTAATGGAAGATGAGTACATTATGATTTTCAATCCCCCAAAATTAGTCTTTAAATTAAAAAATGAAATCTACACTAAACCCTAGAAATATTCAAGAGAGAATATTCAAAGTGATGAAATCTAAAAAATATTCAAAGTCTATAGCTAAAACCCTAAATTTAACTACTTATACTATTTATAAAAACACCCTAAAAATTAAATAGAAAATACAACTGACAGCAATTACGCCTCGCAGAATACAACTTGTAGGGTGACGTACGAGTCATTATCAGGATAGTCAGCACTTGGCATTTTGGACTTGATTGCTACGACCCATAGTTACGAGCGGCTGCTTGGTCTATGACTTGTATGATCTTCTCATAGTCTAGACCTACAGTTCTTGGTCCAAACTTTTGGCTCACTATTCCTTGCTACGATCCCCTCTATACTAGTCGTAATGAGACCTACGACTCATAGGGTGACCTCGTATGGCAGACCTTTACTTTGCAGATTGTTAATTTTGCTCATTGTTTCTTACTACAAGGGCACCTTACGACTCGTAGCTTGGGCTACGACTAGTAGGTTGGCTCGTATGTCCTGTACTTCAGCAAAATCTGCAATATTCTCCCAAAATTATGTCAACCTGTATTTTCTGCGAGAACAACATAAAAACACATAAAATCATAAAAAGTTGCATTAAGAACTTGCAAAATTCCTTGTTTCAAGCCTCAAATGTGTTGTATTTTGACAGCAAATCAATACCCTCAACTTAGAACTATTGCTTGTGCTCAGGAGATGACTCAATCTAAGTAGACAATTAGAAACCCATAACAACTACTCTAGTCGCATAAACATCACTTAGCTCCAATTCAGGTACCCAACTCTCAGTTTCAAAACTTGATTGCAAAGCTACCAAGCAAACCAAAACACAATGATGCATCTGATAATCCCACTATGACAAGTGAAGGAGTATCATCAATCCACAATCATTGAACAAGTCATATCTCAATCATGCAATGCAAATGCCCTCATAGAAAAGAAGTCTCTGTGTCTTACTCAAAAAGCAATCAAAGTTCGAGGACTATACAAATGCATGATTACCAACACGATAGGCTTGCCCCTATACTCAAACTCCAGACTGTCGACTAGTTAAACTAGGATCACTTTAGGACTTAATAGGCTTGTAATGTAGGCTCATGGGGCTTTGGTATGGCATTTTAGGCAAGTAGTGACTAAAAGCTATCCTTGAACCATATTTTTCAACACTTTTACCTCCACAACTCAACCATTTTTATTATAACCTCCCTCATTCTTCCTTTTCAAGCTTTTCCGGGTGCTTTTTTTTGTTTTTCAGTTGTGCCTTATTTTTGAACTCATTTTTCTATTCTTTTCAATCCAAGACACTTTTCTTTTCTTTTTCTCTCACCCGGCAAATGATTCTTTTCTTCTTTCTTTCCTTCCAAAATAATCACCTCATTTTCATTACTTTACCATAACAAAGGTCACCCTCAACTTAGGTTTTTAGCATGAGGTGAAGTGCACAATATTCATCCCCTAAACCAGGGCCACTTTTGTTAGCCACCCTCAACTTAGGCTTTTTGCCTCAATCAAGGTTCACATGTTCAAGGATAGACCAGGGCCAATATCAAGGTATTTCACAAAACAAAGCTAGGCTAGCTAGGTGTCAAGAAAGAAAAGGTACACGTAAAGCTCAAACATTTAGATCAAAGGATTAGCTACTACATTTGGTCTGTCATTTAGGCAAAAGTGGGCTAACTTAAAAGATCAATGGCCTAAGATCCTTTCCCAATCAACCACATCTTCAATCCAATCTTAGAGTAATAAGGCAAGTTCTGAGTCAGCACACAATGGGTGAATATGACAAAATAGGCTCACACACACTTGGCATTGCCTACACAATCACATAGACTCACAGGTCATGCTTCAAGCATCAACTTGCCTCCTCATTATTAGAACAAACATTGCCAGATAATCATATGCAAGATTGCAATGGTAACAAACAATCCCAAAAATTTTGAGGGTACCCAATTTTCAAAACATTCATAAAATCATTCAAGATTATGCACACGCCAAAAGAAACTAACCACTATATGTATATAAATTATCTATACTACTTAAACATGTCGATTCAACAGAAATTAAAAACATCTACAAGGAAGAAGAAACACAGTAAGAAAACCTTGGGATCAAAAATAGGGGAATTTATAGACTCAAGGTTACTCAGACTTCACCCTAGTCCGTAACTTCCCACACCCCACCAAAAGAAAATACTTTGTCCTCAAAGTAAACATATATATATATACAACAAAAACCAAAATTTAAAACCAATCATCCAAAACATAATTAAAACCAATGTTCAAAATAAAATATTCAAAAGTATCCGAAAACCAACAGAAAAACAGTGTCTAAAATGAGAACAAAATATCCATAAGTAGCAATAAAGATGGGGGTCAAAACTATCAAACACATAGTAATCAAGCACCGGCATCCATCTGATCCTGGGTGTCCTAGGGTCCAATCTTCTCCTCAGTGGTCTGGCCTATAGCTGTACCTGAGCTCTCGGCTCCCTGTGCTATCTGCTACTCTCGGTCTCTCCTTATAGCTGTCATAACTAATTACTCATGCACCATCGCATCAGTAATATGCTCCTCTAGTGATGCAACCTCATCATCAGTCATGTGTCTCTTCTGGCTCATGGTTGCATCATCACTCTCGAGGAGCCTCTTCTTGTGGGCATGTAGGCGGTCATCGAATAAGTCAAAGATGTCATCACCCGTCGATGCCTCCTCTAGGGCTGGTATCGGAGTTGTTAACATCTTCAACAGGTCGGCCTTGAACTTGGCCAACTCATCCTTCACAGCAACTATGTCAGTGGATTGTGCATCCTCGAGTCACTTCTAGACCCTATCCTCAAAGGCATTTACTCTGCATCCACTGCTCTAACTCTCTGATCTACCATCTCACGAGTGTATGCCTTGTCCCTCTCCTCTAACTCCTAAATCGTCTCACAAATCCAAAGTTTGAGTTGGCTCATCAACCTGCTTAGCTGGAGCTCCGTCTTCGCTAACCTGCACACCAAAGCCTGAAAAACAAAAGCAGACATAAGAGGATAGTCTGCGAAATCAACTTGAGTAGTGGGAGGTAGTGGTGCTGGTACATATGAGGATGGCATCGCCTCTGTATCAACAAGTCGAGGCGGGTCTGATGTAACTGGAGCAGAACTGGTGGTGGTTGGAGTCGGCTCCTGAGTCTACGACTCTAGAGGAAATGGATCTGGGATAGGAGGGGAGGCTGCTCACTGTAGGGCCACCGGATTTTCATCAGCCTTAATTAGGCTGGGATTCATAATATGCATAGCCTCTATATGTGGGTCATGGTGAGGATCGACACGAACACCCGACTCATTATACAAATGATGAATCAATATAGGGAACGGAAGTGAAGCGTTAGTTTGGACAGCGGACTCATGCATCTGCTCCACCATGACTCTAGCCCAATCAATCTCGTAGCCAGCTAGAATGCTAGCTAGTAGTACATCTTTCTCCAAGGTGATCACATTATTTATAAAAGTAAGCTTGATAGGCCAACGGATAATAGACCATCAAAATTTAACCCGGAATAAGAGGTGGGATTTCATGATCTGATCAGCATGGTTGGTGACCCACGTAGGCTCAAAATGCCCCTCACACATCTAGATGGCTATCCACTTGAGCAACTCAATTTTTAACACCATATCCTTCTCGCTCACTGCTTTCCTCATCTTCGCATCCTATCATCATATTCAGCGGTGGAATGAGGGACCTGGTAATTTTGCCGGAATTGAACCCTCCTAGTAGCCTCCTCTGAGATGTCCACTATTTGACCCCTTACTAATACCTATCGCAACCTCGGTCGCTCTATAGGTTTCTTCCCTTTAGGAAGATCTAGGAAAACGGTGGCATAGTAGGCTGCTTAAAACTCCTGGACTAGATAAGGGACGTACTTACCCAATCGCTGTGATATCCACCTTATCCCGTGTCTGCCAATCTAAGCATCTAAGCTTAGCACCTTTACCAACCCAGAGTCATTCAGCCTCGACTCCTCATGGAACTACCTGACAAGCTTTCCCTGTCCTTTCGGCTTAATCCCTTATCATAAATAGCTTTCATCCTTGGGATGCCCCATCTTGGGTCAGCCGGAGGCTGTGACTCTGCTTCCTCCTGCTCAATATGTGATGCCTCCTCTGTTCTGTCTCAGTGTAAGTAGGAGTCATCTGCGGTGAACTACTGCCAGATCTATTACGATTGCCTTTCTCCTCAGACTAGGAGGGACTATCTACTTCTACTGGAGCATGTGCAGTGCGGGCTCGAGTCTGAGGCACATTTGCCTCGGGGTCTATTAGGATTCTGTGGACTTCCACAGATCCCTCGGATTGCTCAGTCTCGGAGGACTCATCAACCAACTTTCTGTTGAAGGCCTAGATAGCTTGCTTATCTTTTGGAGGCATTTTTACTGAAATCAATCCCATAACACGTAATGAGCACCCTAGTGCTTAATCAAAGAGGACTCACACAAGAGAATAAACAAAGAGTAACAAAACCAATAAAAGAAAACATAAAAAAATGCATAGAACCAGTTGCAGGTCTAGAGGTACGAGGTACAGGTACGACTCGTAGGGTGACCTATGAGTCGTACTGTAGCCTAGTAGTGCCAAGATACCTAAGAAAATTCTATTCTAGAATCTGGTACGAGGCATAGACATGACTCGTAGGGTGGCCTATGAGTCATAGTTTGAGCTCGGATAACATTCTAGAAAATTTTGAAATCACCAGTCAGGTCAACGAGACCCCCACTACAATTCGTAATAGGCACTACGAGTCGTAGGTGGGTCTCGTATGGAAGTGTTAAGGAACCCTAGGTAATTGTTGCCTCCTAAGAGGGACCACTTCGACTCGTATGGTGACCGATGAGTTTTAAGGGGTCCTCATAGCAGAAAACAGAAGGCACTTGTGGTGCCTTTAATCTTACCACAAAAACCAAAAATCATTCAAACTAACAATTAAACAGCATCGAAGCAAAATATCGTCTCAAACACACAAAGAAACCCATCTCATAATCATGACCATCCCGAATTAACAATTATCCCACAATTAAGCAACAATCCCCAATTAAATTAAAGATATGCCCAAGAACAACTATTCTCCAAACTCGCAATTAGTAGCACTCATACACACTAAAAGGAGTTTAAAGAAGTTCAAGATAAAGCCCCACAATGCGTATCTCATGGATAGATCATTTTCAAAGCATACCCACATCAACTAGATTCTAATCACGACATGAGTTCAAAAATTTCCAACCAAAGAGCATGTACTACACATATGATCAACATGTCGTTATCACACTTAACCAACAAAGGCACTTTCATCATTTAAAACCATACTAAGGGATTGAAATCATCCATACCCTCATTTCTTATATTCACAAAGTCATTTTTTCATGGCTATACTCACTGTAATCATTAAACACACATTCATCTAACAATATTCAAAGATCATAATATGAGTGTGTCAAATTTAACCAAGAAAACTTACCAAATGAGCAAATAAGGATCAAATAGATGCAATGAGAAGAATAGGAAAAAGATGAAACCCTAGTGTGATGCTTTAGCCGGAGGTCTTCCCGAAATCCGGTGGAGTCTAACGGAATTGGGGTCAGAACAGTAAGAGTTTAGTATGGGAAAAATTTTTAGGGAAGGAACCATTTAAAAATGAGGGAAATAAGGGGTCAAATGAATATTTGACCCTTAATATGATCAACTGGGTTGACTATTAAAATTCTGCAGATCAGGTCTACAAAACCCCGAATATGAGTTGCAAGGCATCCTATGACTCGTAGGTCCTAGTTTCATAGCAGACCAATCACTTAGAAAAATTTAGAACTCATACTTGGACACTATGAACCCTGCTTACGACTCATAAGGGACCCTAAAATTCATAAGGTTAGCTCGTAGTGTGTGTACCAACTTTAATTCATCATTGTTTACTTCTACGAGGCATGACATAAGTTGTAGTATGCATTGTAGCTCGTAGGATTACTTGTAGAGGCTGTTCTACTGCAATTTTCTTCAAACCTTTAGATCTTGATTTATACCTACAAACCTCAAAATACATCAATTTCCAAAATAACACAACTGATTCAATGTTTTCGCACTCAAAGTAAACATCAATCCACTACCTAACAATTTAAACAACCAAAATGAACTTAAAACAAGCCAAAAACATAAAAGATACTTAGGTTGCCTCCCAAGAAGCGCCTTGTTTAATGTCGTGGCTCGACTTTGTCATCATCCATCATCAAAAATCTTCATAGGTCCAAACTTTCACTCTTAAACTCATCTGAATGTTTCATTGATTGGCGGATGTCAAACACAACCTCTGCATCGTTGACCCTAAACCGAAGTTGACTAGAATCTATATCCACCAAGGCTCTCCCAGTGGCCAAAAATTGTCTACCCAATATGATAGGCACCTCAAAATCAACCTCAGAATCCAGGATCATGAAATCAGCGGGAAAGATGAATTTATCAACATTCACAAGCATATCAAAGAGTATTCCTTCTGGCTTTTTGATAGTTCTATCTGCCATGAGCAACCGCATTCTTGTTGGAGTAAGACTGCCAAGACCAACCGTTTTGAACTCCGCAAGAGGCATAAGATTTATACTTGCTCCTAAGTCACACAAGGCTCTTGCGAATTCTGCATTACCAATGGTATAAGGAATAGTGAATGCACCGGGATCCTCTCGCTTTTGGACAAGGCATTTTGTCATGATGGCACTACATTGTTGGAGCTCTTGCGGAAGCTCTTAACTCAATGTATGCTTCTTTGTCACCAAATCCTTCATGTGCTTGGCAAACCCGGGCATCTATTCCAAAGCTTCTAGAAGGGGAATGTTGATGGACAATTGCTTTAGCATCGAGAGGAAGTGTTTGAATTTTCCATCCTCCTCTTTCTTCTTGAGTCTTTAAGGGAATGGTGGAGGAGGTTTTGGGATCACCCTAGCCTTTTCTTGCTCTCTCCTTCTTCCCTTTGCATCCCGTCACTCTCCAAATCTTTTTCCTTATCCACAACTTGCTTATCAATACCCTTCCCACAAGTTTCATCATCAACCACCAACATAGGGCGATCGAAGGTACTTTTACCACTTCTAGTCATGACCGCCATAAAATGCCCTCATTTTTGGGATTTTGAACCATATTGCTTGGTAAAGTGCCTGTTTGGCATTAGTTCAATTGCGAAGAAACTTGCCCAACTATTGTTCCAATTGTTTAATAGCCATTGAGTGAGACTCTATATTTTGGCTTATACTTGAAATGTCCTATTTCATTCCTTTCAAGGTCTCATCTTGGTGCTCAGCTTTCTTCAACAACATGTCAAACATCTCTTTAATCCTAGAAGTACTTGATCTGGCATCACGGTTGTGGGGAGGCATATAAGGACCTTTTCTATAACAATCTCATTTACCCCATTCGGTATCCGACACTCTCTCCATTTTGTAATAACCACCTTGGTTATATCTATATTCACCATCACAATTATAGTTCTGACCTTGATTCCCAGAACCTTACCTCCAATAGTCTGAACTGGACCCTTGGGGGTTGTTCTGGAAACCCGCCGATTGTTACTCACGAAGCAAGCATCTTCATCAAAGAATGGTTCATCATATATAGGTACCTTAGGAGGTTGGTGTGTCACTTCTTGAACACTCGCTTGATTTTTCTTTGAGACCAAATCCATGCTTGTAGGAAGTTGGGAAAGTTCTTGCATGATCTCCTCATTGACTTTATCTTGCTCATTGTTGGTGTTAACCACAGAAGAAGTATCCATTGCACCTCTCTCTCTTTGACCCCGTGCTCTATTAGTTTTAACCACTTGCTCCATCCTTTCAATAATCAATAGAAAAGGTTGGTCAAGAAATATATCTCCCACGATTGTGTCGGCACAAGCTTGATTATTCTCGTCAAGCGCCTGATAAAAAATCTTAATGAAGGCATCATCAACAATCTTATGATCACGGACCATTCGCAAACACTTGGTGAACCTTTTCCACTTGGTACTAATAAAGTCACCAGCCAATTGCTCAAAATTATTTATTTGATCTTTGAGCTTAAGCTTCTTTGACCTTAGAAAGTATCTTTCTACAAAAACCCTCTGAAGCTCTGCCCAGCTTTTTGTTGTAACTTAAGGAAGCTCAGACAACAAAACAACTACATTACCAGTTAGTGATAATGGGAACACTCGCAAGCCAACTGCATCCAAAGAAAGATTTTGTGTTCCCATGACACTTTTGCAGATAAAAATGACATTATGGAGATGACACGACATTATGGAGATGACGATGGGGATCCTCTGAAGGTAACTTAAATTACACCAAAAAGTACTCGAAAATGTGCCTCGAAAATGCCCAGAATCATAATTTTCATATATCTCAAATTTCGTGCGCGATATCGGAAATCCGGCTTCATATTCTAATTCACGGGGTCAAATTGAGTGGGGGTGGGTCTAACCCTAATTTAAGAGTAACTGTAGCAAAATTTGAAAATCATAAAAATGTGATTTGCAGTAGCAAAAATTCGACTTCATATTGTTATTCAGGGGGTATAGGCATTTTGAGTTTATGGTGATATCCTTTGGGTTGACCAAAGAACCAGTTATCTTCATGGATCTTATGAATAGGATCTTCAAACCCTACCTTGATTCATTTATTATGGTCTTCATTGATGATATTTTGATCTATTCTCATAGTGAGGAGGAGCACATTGGTCATTTGAGGGTAGTGCTACAAAGATTGAGGGAAGAGAAGTTGTACGCTAAGTATGAGAAATGTAAATTTTGGTTAAAGGAGGTTGCCTTCCTAGGTCAAATGGTGTCTGGAGATGGTATTAAGATGGATCCTAAAAAGACTAATGTGCTTAGAAATTGGCCTAGACCATTAACCCCGTCAGATATTAGGAGCTTCTTGGACTTAGTAGGTTACTATCAGAGGTTTGTGAATGGGTTCTCTTCTACCGATTCTCCCATGACGAAGTTGACTCAAAAGAAAGCCAAATTTATGTGGTCCAATATGTGAAAAGAGTTTTCAAATATTAAAAGATAAGTTTGTGTCCGTTCCTATATTGTCACTGCCAGAAAGGCTAGTAGAATTTGTTGTGTATTGTGATGCTTCAAGGGTTGGTTTGGATTGTGTGTTATTGCAAAATGGTAAGGTGATAGCCAATGCTTCTAGACAACTCAAAGTGCGTGAAAAGAATTATCCTACCCCTGATCTTGAGTTAGTCATCGTAGTCTTTATTTTGAAAATTTGGCGTCACTATTTGTATGGGATGCATGTTGATGTGTTCACCGATCATAAGAGTCTCCAGTATGTTCCCTCAAAAAGATCTTAACTTGAGACAAAGAAGGCAGTTAGAACTTCTTAAGAACTATGATATGAGTGTGCATTATCATCTCGATAAGGATAATATGGTGGTGGATGCTTTGAGTAGAGTGTGTATGGGTAGCCCAGCTCAAGTTGATGATGGTGAAAAAGGGGTGGCTAGAGAGGTCCATCGGTTGGCTAGATTGGGAGTTAGGTTGGAAGAGGTTAATAATGGTGGTGGTGTTATTGTTGATGGTTCTAAGTCTTCCTTAGTTGAGGAGGTGAAAGCTACGCAAGATCTTGCTCCCTCCTTGTTAGAGTTGATGGTCTTGGTGAAAGGGGGCAAGGTGGAGGTTTTCTCCCAAAGGGCAGATGGTGCCCTTAGATACCAAGGTAGGTTATACGTTCCTTATGTTGATGGCTTGAGAGAAAAGATTCTTGATGAGGCTCATGGTTCTTCCTATTCTATTCACCTCGGTTCTAGTAAGATGTATAGAGATTTGAGAGAGGTGTATTGGTGGGGAGGTATGAAGAGGGACTTGTTAAATTTATATCTAGTTGCCATAGTTTCCAACAAGTCATAACCGAACACCAAAGCCCAAGTGGCCTAGCCCAAGACATGGAGATTCCTACTTGGAAGTAGGAAGAGATTAATATGGATTTTGTAGTTGGGTTGCCCAAGACTAGAAAGGGTTTTGATTCCATTTTGGGTTATGGTTGATAAGATGACAAAATCTACTCACTATCTACCGGTTAAGACTACAAATAGGGCTGAAGATTACGCTAGGCTGTACATTCATGACTTAGTGAGGCTGCATGGGTTTTTTTTGTCCATCATATCGGATCATGATTCTTACTTCACTTCACACTTTTGGAGGTCCTTCCAAGGAGGTCTTGGAACCATGTTAAAGCTTAATATGGCCTTTCACCCTCAAACAGATGGCCAAGCCGAAAGAACTATCAAAAACACTTGAGGACATGCTTAGGGATTGTGTATTGGATCTTAAAGGTAGTTGGTATGATCATCTTCTATTGATTGAGTTTGAATATAACAATAGTTATCATCAAGCATTGGTATGGCTCCTTTTAAGGCTCTCTATGGCAGACTCTGTAGATCACCGATTGGGTGGTTTAAGGTTGGAGAGGTGGCTTTATTGGGTCCAAATCTGGTTGTGGATGGTATGGAGAAGGTAAGGATGACTAGAGAAAGGTTGATAACATCCCAAAGTCACCAAAAGTTCTTCGCCGATGTGAGAAGGAGGGAGCTTGAGTTTAAGGTTGGTGATTGGGTCTATTTGAAGGTGTCACCCATGAAGGGTGTGGTGTGTTTTGGTAAGAAGGTTAAGTTAAGACCTGGATATATGGGTCCTTATAGGATGATGAGGAGGATTGATAAGGTGGCCTTCAAGTTGGATTTGCCTAGTGAAATGGAATTGGTTCATCCGGTCTTTCATGTGTCTATGTTAAGGAAGTGTATGGGTGATCCTAATGCCATTGTGCCTCTTGAAGTTGTGGGGGCAGTTGAAGACAACTTGACATATGAAGAGGTTCCAGTAGAGATCTTGGATAGACAAGCGAAGAGGTTAAGGAACAAGGATGTTGCTTCCGTTAAGATTCTTTGGAGGAACCAACAAGTCGAAAGTGGTGGGAGCCCGAAGCGGATATGTAAAAGTGACACCCCTATCTTTTCCATCCTACTCAAGCCTAAGGTACTAACTCTAAGTCTTCTGTGTGATTTCATATTTCATTTTCCATTCCTTATGTCATTTGCACTCATTCATGCTTATATTGGCAAAGTTCATGGTGATTTTACACTTATGTTACGATTTCGAAAATGGTGTATTAAGTGTGTTATTGCATTCTTGTTGGGGCTGACCTCTTCATGATTACTCTTTTCATATATTTTTGTTTGATATTTTAGGGACGAATGTTTCCAAGGGAAAGATATTTAAACGACCCCAAAAAGTGCTAGAAAATGTGCCTCGTAAGTGCCCAGAATGGTAATTTCCATATATCTCAAAATTTGTGTACGATATTCAAAAATCTGGCATCATATTCTTGTTCAGGGGGTCAAATTAAGTGGGGAATGGGTCTAAGCCTGATTTAAGAGCAACCGTAGAAAAGTTTGAAAATCGCAAAACTTCGACTTCCAGTGGCGATCCGCGCCTCTGGAGTGATGGACCAAGGGCGCGCCACAATGTTATTTTTGCCCATTTTTATTGAGTTGGTCCAAGGTCTTTGGGTCTTGGGCCTGAGTATTCCCATGTGTGAAAACACTCTTATATCATTCAAGACATTCCCAAATACCCTCTCAAACACTTAGACAATATTTCATCTCCAAATTTCAAGCGCCAAAACTCATCTGGATCCTAAGGTTCTCATTCAAGCTTCAAGTCTCCATCTCCAATCTTCTTCAAGAATTCTCCAAAGTCAAGGTATGTGGGTTT
>JAABOM020058243.1:0-14164 GCA_011800125.2 Solanum clarkiae | reverse complement strand
AATGGAAGATGATCATCCCAACTACCCTTAAGCTCCAATACACAAGCCCTAAGCATATCCTCAAGTGTTTGGATAGTCTTTTTGGCTTGGCCATCGGTTTGAGGGTGGAAGGCCATACTAAGTTTAACTTTTGTACTAAGACCCTTTTGGAAAGACCTCGAAAAACGTGAATCAAATTGAGTACCACGATTCGATATGATAGACAAAGATACCTCATGCAATCTCACCAATTCATGAATGTATAATTTAGCATAATCTTCAGCCCCATATGTAGTCATAATCGGTAGAAAGTGAGCTAATTTTGTCATCCTGCCAACCACAACCCAAATGGAATCAAAACCCTTTCTAGTCTTAGACAACCCAACTACAAAATCCATATTAATCTCTTCCCACTCCCAAGTAGGAATCTCTGTGTCTTAGGTTAAATCACCCGGCCTTTGATACTCGGCTTTGACTTATTGGCAATTATGACAACCAAAAACAAATTTGGCAATGTCCCTCTTGATGCCTCCCCACCAATATACCTCTCTCAAATCCCTATACATCTTAGTAGAACCGAGGTGAATAGAATAGGAAGAACCATGAGCCTCATCAAGAATCTCTTCCCTCAAGCCATCAACACAAGGTACATAAAACCTACCTTGGTACTCAAAACCACCATCTCCCCCTTGGGAGAAAATCTCCACCTTACCATCTTTTACCAATGCCTTCAATACCAGCAAAGCGGGGTCAAGATCTTGCTTAGCTTTCACCTCCTCAACCAATGAAGATTTAGAACCATCAACAATAACACCCCTCTCCCCATTATCAACCTCTTCCAACCTAATCTCCAACCTAGCCAACCGGTGGACCTGCCTAGCCACCCCTTTGCCACCATCATCAACATGAGCTAGACTACCCATCAACACCCTACTCAAAGCATTTGCCACCACATTAGCCTTACCGGGATGATAATGTATACTTATATCGTAATCCTTAAGAAGTTCTAACCACCTTCTTTGCCTCAAGTTGAGATCCTTTTGAGTGAAGACATATTGGAGACTCTTATGAGGTGAATACATCAACATGCACCCTATACAAATGATGATGCCATAACTTTAATGCTAATATCACAACGGCTAGTTCAAGATCATGGGTAAGATAGTCCTTTCCAAACATCTTAAATTGTCTAGAAGCATAGGCTACCACTGTACAACTTAGCATCAAAACACCACACAACCAATTCTTGAGGCATAACAACACACAATAACCCTTCCGATAGAGCCAAGATAGGAGCGGACACAAGCTTAGAAACTCTATTCATACTTATTGGTCCACCCAGATTAGCCTTACTTGGGACCAACTAAGTCATAAGAGAAGTAATAGAAGAAAACCTATTAACAAACCTCCGATAGTAACCCGCTAAGCCCAATAAGCTCCTAATATCCGACGGGGTCAATGGTCTAGGCCAATTTCTAATCGGATCCGTCTTTTTAGGATCCACATTAATATCATCCCCCGACACCACATGACCTAGAAAGGAAACTTCTTTCAACCAAAATTCACACCTATCATATTTAGCATACAACCTCTCTTCTATCAATCTTTGCAACACTACCCTCAAATGACCCTTATGCTCCTCTTCACTATGTGAATAGATCAAAATATCATCAATGAAGACACAACAAACGAATCAAGGTATTGTTTAAGGACCCTATTCATGGGACCTATAGACATAACCGGTGCTTAAGTCAAACCAAAAGGGCACCACCCTAAACTTAAAACATCGAAAAGGACATCCACTAACTCATTGATCCCCTAAAACAACTCGATAGAAGTGACTCAGATTCAACACCCCTAATTCTTACAAGGTAATAAACGCAACCCCTAGAGATTAATTGTACCTCAAGGCAAGAAACAAACTTACCCCTTCATAACCATATTACAAGCCCCCACTCGAAGACGGGTTTATTAGGGAATTGGAATCTAACTCTACGGGCTCTACAATCAATAGACACAATAAACATGCAATTAATCCATCCCAAGTATGATATCAAAATCCACCACATCAAACCCGACAAGTCACAAGGCAATATCTAATGCAATATGGTCGCAGAACAATACCTATGAACCTTCTAACAACATTAGACTCAATAAAAGAGGGGCGAGTAGACTTCAAACGTTCACACAACAACTCAGGTACACTTGAAGCCCACTAGAAATAAGAAAGAATAATGAAAGAGATATTGAAAGAGATAGTGGCACCCAAGCCTATCAAGGCATACACATCAAAACCAAAGAAAATTTCAACATACTGGTAGCAACATCGGGCACCTCATCCCCTCCTTGAGTCCCTTGATCAACATGACCACCTTGACCTTATGGTCGGCCATCCTTACCTTTGTTGTGAGCATGTGGACAATCTGAAATTTTGTGGCCCAACTCACCACACCCAAAGCATCCACCCGTGTTCCTCCAACATGCACCACTATGACTCCTCCATATTTTAGGCATCTAAGACTAGTCATCCCATCATCACCCCTTTACTCTTATTGCATTTATGAGGAAAATCCCTCCTCTTATGCCCCTCTTCACCACAACCAAAGCAAGCATTGGTGCCCCTCAAACATAGTCCTCTATGCACCCTACCACATCTTGGACATATAGCATCACCTCTATCTTTGAGATTTTGGAACTTTCCTTCAAAACAGACCCTCTTGGCCTCACTACCATTCTCTTACCGTTTGAAGTCTCGGGAGCATTCACTTGTTGATTGAGATGAGTCGTCAATTTTGTCACTGCTTTGGCCAATACCCATAGAGCATTGCGAACCTTCACATTCGATATATCGCCGTATTGAGTAGCTTGAGACATACCTTGAAATGTAACAGTTAGGGATTAGCAATAAGCATTAGGGGACCTAACTCTATGGCACGACATAGGTCATAAAGAAGTGAAACATTTCCTAGAACATCCTATAACCTCCTATTCATAGTCGTGGCGCGCTTCACAACTATGAATAAGACTTTAATCGACGCGATGTGTTGAGCTAGGACCTAACAACCCAGTGCTCTGATACCAAGTTTGTCATGACTCAAGCTTAGGGCCTAGACGTGACACGGTACATGGGGAACCCGAAGGGACCCCAAGTAAGCCTCTTAACATATCATTACACATCATTGGTCGCGGAAGCAAGTAAATGACATAATAGATTAGAAATAAGGGCAAAAGGGACTAAGGGGAAACTTCATAACATAAATATCAAGAACAAGAGAATCAATGCTCATAACATAAATACATAACATGCCCAACAACACATCTAACCATAGAACTTACCTGGGCCAAGACAACCAACCAGGCTCGGAAGCGTATGAATAGTAAACACATATTTTTAAGGGACGAAAAAGCAGGACTCACGCTATGGGAATGTCATAGGGAAAGAGATTAATATTGATTCACATAACACATAATGCATGTAGACTAAGGGGCGGGTAAGTATGACTCACTCTATGGGGGTAATTCGGGACATAGGATCTTTTATATCATAACATAAAAGCACATCATAATACTCATAGCCAATCTACACAATGACATCCGATTGGTATCCAAATCCATAATCATAATCTTCGAATACAACACGTAGCTTATAAACGTAAAAGAGTTTACAAGATGTCCACCAATACCTCAAGTCATAAGATAGGACGAGGGCTAAGGCATGTCCCGAGGTCACCCTTAAAGTAAATAACATAAACAAAGCACCATAGGTAGAAGAATGATGGCTTGTCCTTGGAAGATAGGACTCACCACAACAAGAAAATCTCAAGATCTAAGCTAACAGTTGTACGATGGATGAAGGTAGTCCTCGATCCCTACATGGTTAGATCATGTAGGCATAAGTATGCATTAGTACGTTTGAATATACTAAATATGTGGGCATGCAATGCATATGACTTATCAAAATTGCATTTAATGTTAGATGACAAGGACACATGATATAGAAAGAGATATATATCCGAAGGAGAGTAGTATAACAAGATGCCATGAAATCCATGATGCATGAAATGTCATAATGCTCATATATAGTGGGGATGCGACCATGACCATCTTATCAAACTCATGCGAGTTCTTGCATGAATTCGCCTGATATAGACCTTGCATCGGTAAGAGAAGATTACTTGCCAAGAGTAATCTACATCACACCTTACGAACCCTTCTTTTCGGTGTGATGGACACCCTCCTTATGATCACATCTTTTCAGACAGATTTTTATATCAAAATATATCATATCAACATGTGCAACCATTCCTTACGATCCTATCACTTTGGAAATGGCTACCATATACCTAGCTGACACATAATTCAAAAAAAAAAGGAGCATACCCTTAGGGATAGGCCCTTAAGCCCCCAATCCTTTCGGTGCTAGGTCAAACATCCCACAAGAATACTTATACATACATATGCTTTCAAAAGAGGAAACAGTCCTTTCAAATCATTTCAATGCACCTTTGGACTCAAAAGCCAAACACATTTTATAATCATCCATACTTGGGCTCAAAAGCAAATCATAGTTCATAATCATGATTCTCATGTATAAGAATAGCTCATTCACATGATAATATGGTATAAGCACCCAAAATGCTCAAAGATCCATATTATAGACATTTATGCGATCATATTCTTGTCATAGCCATAACCGTATCAAAATCATATACATTAATATAATTGGGCTTAACCCACTTCATAATTTCATAAATCCAATGCTCATGAATGCATATGTCATAAATGATATATGAATAGCATTAGGTAAATAGATTCAATCTAAAATCGACAATATAATTGAAATTCAAGTAAATCCATAAGTAAAATCCACATTCAAATCATAATATTATTTACCTATGCTTTAAACAAACTTTAAAGGGACAATGCATTTTCAAATATTCATAATAATCAAGTAATTCAACATATCAGGGCTTAAATCACCTTAAATCCATCAAATAAGCACAACCCATACTTCAATTGAGTTTAATAAATAATAATCTTCAAAATCCATATTTAAAGTAAGCAAAATTCCATGAAATTCAAGTAAAAAGAATTTGGATCTTCTTGGTTGAAAAGGACCAAAAATCAATCCCACATACCTTAGCTAACGATGAGGATTCAAGAAGAGATTTGAAGATGAAGAACCCCTTCCTTGATCCCCAAGCTTAGTTTCACGGGAGTCCTTTGAGAGAGTTCTTAAGAGTGACTTGAGAGAATTCTTAGTGTAAGAGTGAATTTGAATAAGAGGAATAAAGTATAGGCCATTTGAAAGTCTTTAAGTAGCATAGAAATTCACAAAAGACCCTTAGAATAAGCCATAATTATGAAAACACCATTAATGAAATGAGTAGAAAAATTGAAGTCAAGGTCTAAGGGAGGGAGGATACCGTCCGTACACTTGCCCGTGATCCAATACTTAGAAAAATTCCACTTGATGGATGTACGAGATGATAATCCCATACTTAGAAAAATTCAAAGTAGGCACCCATGTATCAGGGTTATATGAATGGTACCAAGACACACGATCCGTGTACTCCTCTGTACCACTTCACTTAGAAAATTTCTTCACGACAAAGTTCTGAGACGGTGATTCAATACTTAGAAAAGTTTCACTCCGACACCTATACAGAAGGGTCTCATGGAGTGTGAAACACCTTACGGTCCGTCAGAGGAGCCATATCATTTGCCTTAGGCTTAAAACTATGGAGTCTCAAGCCCAAGGCTACCGTATGAGGTCCAAGTGGGTATGCCTTGGTCCCAAACTCCATATTAGGGCCCTCAAACCCTATACAAGGTCCAGGGCCACTTCAAGGAGGCTCCACACAGTCCGTATAGCACCACACGGCCTGTGAAGGCTTCCATGAAGCATCACTTTGGTCCAAAACTTTTCGGAACCAAATTTCCAATCTCCATTGAAGTCGTACAAAATTTGGGTCCTTACATCATTTCCTTCTTGGGAACATTCATCCTCGAATGTACTAGAACAAGGCTTGAAAGGTTTGACCTAGAACATGAAACATCTAAAAATAAGATACAATGCATATTTCATCACTTGAAAACTATAAAGTCGTTAAAACTCATATCAAAATGTATTCAAATCATTTTAAATGTCTAAATTTATTTTCGTGCACATTTATACATATCATGTCATGAAACTCAAGATTGAAAGAATTAAGACCACTTGAAAAAAGAAGAACTTTATACCTTAAGCTTGAGTAGATTAGAAAATATGGGGATATCGTTTCATCATGTCCAACTTTGCCTCCCAGGTAGCACACTCCACTTGTTGATTTCTCTAAAGCGCCTTAACCAAACCCACATCCTTGTTACAAAATTGCTTCACTTGCCTATCAAAAATCTCAACCGAAACTTCCTCATAAGACAAGTTCTTCTCCACGCCAACACCCTCCAAAGGCACAATAACACTAGGATAACCAACTTCCTCAACATAGACACATGGAAGACCGGGTGAATAAAACTCTAATCCAGAGACAAATCCAACCTATAAGCCACATTTCTAATTCGCTCAACAATCTCATAAGGACCTACATATCGGGGGCTCAACTAGCCCTTCTTTCCAAAATGCATTACACCCTTCATAGAGGAGACCTTCACATACACCCAATCACCCATATGAAACTCAAGGTTTCTCTTTCTAACATCTGAATAGGAATTTACGCGACTTTGGACCATCTTCAACCTCTCCCTAATTAACTTCACCTTCTCCATATCCTCTAACACCAAATCTGGGCTAATCGATGCCATCTCTCCCAACTCAAACCACCCCACCAGGGATCTACATCTCCCACCATACAAAGTCTCAAACGGTGCCATACCAATACTAGCATGAAAGCTATTATTATAAGCAAATTCAATAAGTGGAAGATGATCATCCGAATTACCTTTGAATTCCAATAACAAGCCCTCAACAGGTCCTCCACAGTTTGAATTATCCTCTGGGCTTGTTCATCAGTTTGAGGATGAAAAACGGTACTGAACTTCACTTTAGTACTAAGTCCTCTTTGAAATGACCTTCAAAAGTGAGAAGTAAATCGAGTGCCACGATCCGATATGATAGACCTAGGCATACTATGCAATCTCACCAACTCTTGGATGAATAACCTTTCATAGTCTTTGACACTAATGGTAGTCTTAACTGGTAGAAAATGAGCCAACTTAGTGATCCGGTCAATGATAAGCAAATGGAGTCAAATTGCCTTTGGGTCCGAGGTAAACCAACCACAAAATCCATATTCACATCTTCCCACATCCAAGTAAGAATTTCAATATCTTGAGCCAAACCACCAGGGCTTTGGTGCTCTACCTTCAATTGTTTACAATTAGGGCATTTAGATACAAACTTGGCCATATCCTTCTTCATAGCATGTCACCGATACACTTTCCTCAAATCCTAATACACCTTAGTAGATCTCAGATGATTAGAATAATGAGAGTTATGGGCTTCACTCATGATCACCCTCCTAAGATCATCCTCATCCAGAATGCATAGTTGATCTTGATACCGAAGCTCACCATCTCCCCCTTGGGAGAAGACTTCTATCTTTTTTTCGGTAACTAACTTTTTCAACTCAACCAATGACCGATCTACATATTGTTTAGCCTTTACATCAACAACCACAGAAGATTTGACCCCATTTGAACATGAATACCACCATCATTAGAGTCGACCAACCTCACACCCAACCTAGCCAAATGATGAACATCTTTTTCCAGCTCTTTTTTCCCGTCATCAACATGAGCCACACTTTCTATAGATAACCTACTACGAGCATCAACTATAATATTTACCTTGCTAGGATGATAATGTACACTCATGTCATAGTCCTTGAGGAGTTCCAACCACCTCTTTTGCCTCAAGTTGAGATCCCTTTGAGTGAACACATATTGCAAATTCTTGTGATCGGTTAAAACATCAACATGCACCGCATACAAATAGTGTCTCCAAATCTTCAAGGCACACACCACCGCCGCTAACTCAAGGTCATGAGTCAGGTAATTATGCTCATGCACTTTTAATTACCTTGATGCATAAGCTATCACCTTACCATGTTGCATAAATATATAACCCAAACCAATCCGAGAAGCATTACCATGCACTAGAAAACCATCTGGTAAAGTCAAAACAGGAACCATGTAAGCCGATCCTTCAAGGTCTAAAAACTCTTCTTACATTCATCCGACCATACAAACTTGGCCTTTTTTGAGTCAACTTGGTCAATGGAGATGCAATAGCTGAGAACCTTTTGACAAACCTTCTAAAATAACCAACCAATCCATGAGAACTTCGAATATCCGAAGGAGCCAATGGTCTAGGCCAATCATTCACGGCCTTGGTCTTCTTCGGGTCAACCTTAATACCATCGATGAACACCACATGGCCAAGAAAAGCTACCTCACCCAACCAAAACTCACATTTGCTAAACTTAGCATATAACTTCTTTTCCCTCAAAGTTTGAAGAAACAACCTCAAATGGTCGATATGCTCTTGCTCACTCTTGGAATAAATAAGGATATCATCAATGAAGACAACTATAAAACTATCAAGGAATGACTTGAACACCTGAGTCATAATATTCATAAACATGGCCGGAGCATTAGTCAAACAAAATGACATCACCACAAATTCAAAGTTCCCATACCTAGTCCGAAAGGGTGTTTTGGGAATGTCACACTCCTTAATCTTCAACTGATGATAACTGGAATGGAGGTCAATCTTCGAGAAATGGGAAACCCCTTGAAGTTGATTAAACAAGTTGTCAATTCTTGGCAATGGATACTTATTCTTAATGGTTACCTTATTCAATTGCCTATAATCAATGCACCTCTGAAGAGATCCATCTTTCTTTCTTATAAATAACATCGGAGCACCCAATGGAGATATACTTGGCCTAATAAATCCCTTCTCCAGCAAATCCTTCAACTGATCCTTTAACTCAGACGGTGCCATATGATAAGGTAAGATAAAGATAGGTTGAGTATCCGGGATAAGATCTATGCCAAAGTCTACTCCTCTTTCGAGAGGAATATCGGGCAAGTCTTCGGGAAACATATCCAGAAACTCCTTCACCACTGGGACTGATTCCAGAGTAAATGACTTGATTCCACATCTTTGACCCTCACAATATGATAAATACACCCCTTGAAAATCATCATTCGGGCCTCAAGGTAGGAAATAAATCGACCTTTAATAGTGGAGGCACTACCCTTTCATTCAATAACGAGCTCATCTGGAAATTGAAACTTGACCTTCTGGGTTCTACAATCCATAGAGGCATATGAAGCATGCAACCAATACATCCAGAGAATCACATCAAAATCAAATATCTCAAGTTCCATAATTATCACATGGGAAGACTTTATGCAACACAGAAATAGGACAACCTCGATAGACTCTATGAGCAACAATAGATTCACCCATGGGAGTATAGATTGAAAAAATCCCCCTTAAGATTCCAGGACTCAAACCAAACTTAACGACCAATAGAGGAGTCATAAAACATAAATTGGCACCCAGATCAAGCAAAGCATAAACATCAAAGTCAAAGACTTTCAACATTCCAGTCACCATATTCAGAGCTTCCTCCACTTCCTATCGATCATGCAAAGCATAGAACTGTTGTTTCTTAGGGCAATACCTTATAGAGCTCTTTACTAGCCTTGACCACCTTGAGCCATCTGACCCTACCCCTTCTGAGCAACCTTAGGACAATCTACAACCTTATGGTTCTTATCACCACACTCTAAGCATGCATCCAACTCTCTCCAACAAGCACCCAAATGATTCCTTCCACACTTGTCACACCATGAAAACAATGGACCACCACCAACCAGTGCCTTAGAAGGAGGGACCCTAGCATTAACAACTCGATCGCTAGAAACAAGGCCTTATTGGTAGTGACCATAACCCCCACCCTTGGAGTTGGAGAACCCAGCATCATAACGAGCCCTCTTAGGGTCATGTACTCTCTTCTCCTTGTGCTTTCCTCCTTCAATCTATTCAGCATATACCACGAGCCTGGAAATGTCCATATCTTGAATAAGCAAGGTTGTATGACATTCCTTCACAACCAAGTCAGAGACACCAGAAATAAACTTTTGCATTCTTGCACAAGGGTTAGCCACAAACATAGGAGCATACTTGGAGAGCTTTGCGAACTTGAGGGCATAGTTTCTCACACTCATACCACCCTGTTTGAGGTTGATAACTCTGTCATCTTGTATTTCCTAAGCTCAAGTGGAAAGAAATGATCCAAAAATGCTAACTTGAACTCTTCCCAATTAACAATGTTACCACAAACTCTCTCCATCAACCATTGAGTGTACCACACTTGAGCCACATCTTTCAATTTACATACAAGCAACTCAGCACTCTCCTTAAAAGTGACTCCCATAATAGTCAACACCTTAGTGAGCTCATTAATAAACTCTTGAGCATCCTCATCCACCATTGACCCATATAACTCCGGAGGATTCATCTGGGTGAAATCTCTCACCCTAGAAGTCAGAGTGGGATCCTGAGGAAGATTAGCCTACCTAGTCTGAGTAGTCACCACATGGGAAAGCATAGCAAAGACCGACATCTTAGGAGCTTTCCAGTCTTCGTCATCTTAGGATCTTCCATAGGCACTTGGGGAATTTGGTCTTCACAAATCGAGGCCGATCTCGATAGGGGAGCTCTTCATGGAGGCATCTTCTGTAATGTAGCAAGGGTATCATCAGGATAAGAAAATCATAACAACAGTCCAAGGCACGATATACAACATGAAGAAGCGAGAAAATTCCTAGAACATTGTCATGGCCTCTGACTCACAAGCATGATGCACTTCACACCTACGAATAAGACTCTACTTGACGTGATATGTTGTATTTCGAGGATCATTTATAAACCTAGTGCTCTTATACCAATCCTGTCACGACCTTTACCTAGGGTCTAGAAGTGACATGGTGAATGGGAACCCAAGAGTCCTAAAGCAAGCCTCAAAGTATCTATATTAACATCATTAATTCGGAAGCATATACGAATAGTAAACACATAGTTTTAAAGGATGGAAAAGTAGGACTTATGCTCTGGAGATGTCACAGGGAAAGGGATTAACATGGATTCACATAACATGTAATACGTAAGGACTAAGGGGAGGGTAAATATGACTCATTCTGGTGGCAATTCGGGACTTAGGATCTTTCACATCATAACATAAAAGAACGTCATAATACTCATAACCAATCCACATAACGATATCCAATAGGTAGCCAAATCTATAGTCATAATATTCAAGTACAATACTTACCATATATATGTAAAAAAGTCTACAAGATGTCCAACAATGCCTCTAGTCAGAAGACAGGACGGGGCCAAGACATGTCCTGGACTCACCCTCAAATTAAATAACATAAACAAAAGTACCATAGGTAGATGAGTAGTGACTTATCCTTGGAAGAGAGGACTCAACACAACAAGCAAATCTCAAGATCCAAGCTAACAATTGTAAGATGGATGAAGGTAGTCCTCGGTCCCTACATGGTTAGGTCATGTAAGCAAATGTATGCGTTAGTACATTTGAATGTACTAAATATGTAGGCATGCAATACATATGACTTATCAAACCAGCATTCAATATTAGATGAAAAAGGAACATACTATAGAAAGAGATATACATCAAAGGAGAGTAGTGTAACAATATGCCATGTAATCCATGATGTATAAAATGCCATAATGCTCATATATAGTAGGGATGTGACTATGGCCGTCATATCAAACTCATGCGAGCTATTACAGGAATTCACCTGATGTATACCTCCCATCGATAATAAGATTACTTGCCAAGTGTAATCTACATCACACCTTATGACTCCGTCTTTTCGGTGTGATGGACACCTTTCTTACAATCACATCTTTTAAGAAGGATTTTCATATTAAAACATATCATATCAAAATGTGTAACCATTCCTTACGATCCTATATTTTCTGTAATGGCTACCATATACCTATGCAGGCACATAGTTCAAGGAAAAGGAAAGGACCCTTGGATATAGCCCTTACGCCCCCAATACATTCGGTGCTAGGTCAAACATCCACAAGAATACTTATACATATATATGCTTTCAAAAGAGGAAATAGTCCTTTCAAATCATTTCAATTCACCTTTGGGCTCAATAGGCAAACGCATTTCATAATCATTCACACTTGGGCTCAAAAGTAAAATCATAGTTCATAATCATGATTCTCATGTATAGGAATAACTCATTCACATTACAATATAGTGAAAGTACCTAAAATGCTCAAAGAGCCATATCATAGACATTTATGTGATCACATTCTTGTCATAACTATAATATTAAAATCGTATACATAAACATAATTGGGCTTAACCCACTTCATAATTTCATAAATCCAAGACTCATGAATGCATACGCCATGAATGATGTGTGAATAACAATGGGTAATATTGATTCAATCTAAAACCAACAATATAATATGAAATTTAAGCAAATCCAAAAGTAAAATCCACATTCAAATCACAATATTGATTACCCATGCTTCAAACAAACTTTAAAGGGATAATGAATATTTAAATATTCATAATAAATTCAACATATTTGGGCTTAAATCAACTTAAAGTCATCAAATAAGCATAACCCATACTTTATTTGAATTTAGTAAATAATAATCTTCAAAACTCATATTTAAAGTAATCAAAATTCCATGAGATTCAAGTAAAAAGAGTTTGGGTCTTCTTGGTTGAAAGGGACCAAGAATCATTCTCACATACCTTAGCTAATGAAGAAGATTCAGGAAGAGACTTGAAGAAGAAGGAGCCTTCCCTTGATTCCCAAGCTTAGTTTCACAAGAGTCCTTTGAGAGAGTTCTTAAGAGTGACTTGAGAGAATTTTAAGTATAAGAGTGAATATGAATGAGAGGAATAAAGTATAGGTCATTTGAATGTCTTCAGGTAGCCTAGAAAGTGACAAAAGACCCTTAGGATAAATCATAATTAAAAAAACACCATTAATAAAACGAGTAGGAAATTTGAAGTCAAGGTCTCAGGTGGGGAAGGGGGGGGGGAGGGTACAATCCATGAGTTACTATCTAGACTAGACACTTACCCATGGTCCAATACTTAGAAAATTCAACTTGACGGAGGTCCGAGATGGTAATCCCATACTTAGAAAAATTAAACTTTGGCACCCATATAAAAAGGTTATATGGACCGTACTAAGCCACACAGTCCATGTAATCCTTTGTACCAATTTACTTAGAAAATTTCCTCACGACAAAGTTTCGAGATGGTTATCCGATACTTCAAAAATTTTCACTTTGGCACCTTTGCGGAAGGGCCTGACAGATCGTAAAGCACCATATGATCCGTGAAAGGGGCCATACCGCTTTCCTTAGGCTTAAAACTATGGAGTCTCAAGCCCAAAGGCTATCATACGGTCCACCACACAGTCCATATGGCCTCTTATGGACCGTGTGGTGTCCAAGTGTGGTATGCCTTGGTCCCAAACTCCACATTAAGGCCCTCACATCCCACACAAGGCCAAGGGCCACTTCAAGGAGGCTTCACACGGTTCATATATCACCACATGTGTCATGCCCCAACTCCCGTTAGGGCAGACTGGCACTGTTGCTGATAAGGCTAGGGAGAACTAACCTGTGTCAATGCTCTTTCTATACGTATTATAAGGGATTTATACGTTTGACATTCCTTTAAGAAAATAAACAGTGATAAACAACCAAAAGGAAATGCATATGAGTAGGCCATTGGGGCCACGATGTCTAAAGTACGAGGTATGACCACACTTTAATTTACATAGTCTACAAAGCCTCTAGATAAGGAAAAGTAACTGATAATGGTTGGGACAGTCCCCGCCTTAACAAAATGTGCAATACAAACATATAAGCTCTAGACATATACAAAGCCCTGAAGCAACCTAGAGCTTGGTAACAGTAGCTGAATATCCTGTACTCCTACTGGGGAGATCTACTAGCACCTGTACCTGCAGCATAATATACAGGTCCCCCGTAAAGGACGTCAGTACGAGGTAAGGTACTGAGTATGTAAGGCAGGAAACACTGTATATGATATAACAACTCAAGTGAAACTGTACACTGGTGTAGCATAAG
>JAABOM020058242.1:0-50715 GCA_011800125.2 Solanum clarkiae | reverse complement strand
GTTACCTTTCTTTCGCTACCTTTCAACGTCGACAACTCCAAACCCATTCCAAATTTAACCAAACTGTTCCACCAACATTTACACATATAAACAGCTATATACAAGCCTCAGGAAAGCAACCAATAAGTTATTAAAGACATAAAGCAACAGCTTGCTTTCCAACAATCTACAAGTTCATACGAAGCACGTGATTGCTATATTATATAATGACTTACTTTTGTGGACTGTAACAGCAATTAATCAGCCTTTATTCACTACTATAAAACCATTCTTTGCTTCATAACTGAGTACTAATACATTATAAAGCCAGCCAACAAGATAAAAATCTCTTAATTAACAAGAAAAGTACAAAAGACTCCTTAGCACATAATCTGTCCACAAATTCCAGCAACTAACATATACTTCTTATTTTTCATAGTAAAACCAGGGAAGCAACGTTAGTATAATGTATATAACTCATACCATATCAATAACACCAATTTCTCTTCGTAATAAAACTTAAAAACTATAGATAAATCACCAAAGCAAAAAGGAAAAGGTGCAACAACTTTCTGAGCAGAATCTGTCCAACAAATTTCAGTAGCGCAGATAACATCTAGCTCTTGTTCCTCATGATAAAAAATCTACTAAAAACACAACCATAAGTACTTACCTTTGTCTTCAAGGTTTATATGCTCCTTAAGAACCCTAAAGAAGTTGTTTGGAAGTTTCACAAAGTTGGGAAAAGTTGAGAGCAAATAGAGAGTGCAGTCTGATTTTTCTTTGTGTTGAAATGAACGATGACTTAGGGAGAAGCTTTGGAGCCCTTTATATAGAGATACTATGCCGAATATCTCTTGACTTCTTGACCATCATATACCACACATAATCAAGTATCTTACCCACCAGCTTGATCCTCAAAGTTGGGCCTTTTTGGAGCACCATCTTGGTGGGCTTGGGCTGCCAAAATTTTCAGATTTTGTGCTTCTTGGTTTGGGCCTAATTTTGTTAAGTATATTGTATTGTCTTTGGGACCTTTTTAATACTTCTCTTGGGCTGGACATATAGTCCATCTACGGTTCTGAGACATGGGCCAAAGTTACCTTATTAACACGGACTTTTTTCGCAATTGAACTTAGACAATTTCGACGCCGGGTCTCGCCTCCGTTTAGTTAGCAATTTTGAGCTAAGCAATTAGCTGACTCACCTACTTTCTTCTAAATCCTACAAGCACCTCGATTCTCTCACTTCATTTTAAGTCCATAATCTCCTCATTTCGACACAAAACATGTATACACTCGACCCTCTTAAGCGCTAGACGCACGTATAGCCCATTAACGCGAGATTCAAACTTTTTTTAAAACTTGTGCTAGTTTAACCAAATCATGTCATATTTCATTTGTATAGTATTAAAGGTGTAATGTAAGGCATGGGGTGTTACACATACCAGGAATCAAATAGCAAAAATGTTGGACCAAAAAATGAAGACTAAGAGTATGAGAGGAACATACAAGTCGTAGCAAGTAACGGCTAATACCTATAGGTCGTACTGGTTTAGTCCAAGATGGAAAGAACCTGATACGAGACTCCAACTATGACTCGTAGGTCATCCTACGAGTCATACCTGCAAGATTTATTAGCTTTCCACTATCTTTTCTGTATAAATTTTAGGGTTATTTTGTAAATACTATATATAGTTTAAGTTAGGGTTTCAAAAAAAAAGTTTTGACCAGGGGACATTTTACAATCATCTTTTGAATCCTTTCTTAGTTTTTAGATTTGCATATTGTTTTCTCTTGGAAAATCCATTTTTGGGGATTGCAAATCTTGCCTTGTACTCAATGTTGATCAATCAAGTTTGTGAGTTTGCAACTTATGGTGCCAACCTTCTTCATTGTTGTTGGTAAAAGTCCCATTTATCTTTTGTATGTCCATTTTTGCTTGTTTTGCCTTAGCCATGAGTAGCTAAGCACCCACAACTTGGGTTTGTGGGAACCATGGTTAGTTTACTTGAGATGACCTAGGTTTATTGCATTTCTATGATTTGCATGTATTGTCTATTTCCGTTCATTCTGATTGTTGTATGGTGGTGGCCAACACCTAGCCTCGCCTACTATCACGATCCTGACCAAGGTAGTAACAAATAGGAAAAGGGAAATAGATGACAGGATTTGATCGATTCTTCTCATCTAATCAACCGAACCTAACCAAGACTGGGACAATTGGTAATGGTTAGTTGGCACACCATAGTTGCCGACCAAGCGCTATGGTGAAATTCGACCTTCACCTTCACAAGAGGGCTAGAAGAACCTAAGTTGTTGTCCTGCATACTATTCTTCAATTGTGGTTATGTTACCTAGGGTAATCGAGTCAACGAACTGTGGGGAACACAATTCCCAAATTTTCCCTAAAATTGAGTGTTTTCCCGCATAGTAGTGTAGTTGTAATTTTACTTTTATTTTTGAATCACAACCCCACCCCACCCCATTTAGAGATTTTTGTTATTAACTTGAAATGATTATTAGTGAAGTCTTATAGTCAAGCCCTGTATTCCCTATGGATTCAACCCCAACCTTCGGTTAGGTTAATTGCTGACAACGATCGGTTTCTTATTGGAGCGTCAAAATCAGATGTGTTAAAAAATTATGGCACCGTTGCTGGGGAATACAACTAGGTTTTGATTTGATATCACTATTAATTAGTTCTAGTGTTGATTTCTGAACAATCCTGTATTTTACTTTTTCTGTTTTTTTTTTGTTAGTTGATTTTAGGCGCAGGTTAGTTGGCACTATGATTGAACAAAAGTTTTATATTGCAAATGACTTATTGGAAACTTTGCAGAGGCGCGCTCTATTTTATGTGCAAGAGTCCAAAGATCCCTAATCCACATACAGAATTTCACTCAAACATTGAGGGGTGGTCCTTGGGACAAGACATCCTACTTAGGAGGCTATGGCCCTTCAGGTTTTCCCCATGACTTTTCGGAGTGAAGCTGCAGAATGATGGTCAATTCTCCCACACAATTTTTACTCTAACTAGGGAGTACAGAGAGTCTTGCTCATTAACTCTGTAAAGAGTCTAACAAGGAAAAGCTACAGAACAATATGTGTAATTTCAAAAGAGTGTTAGGAGAATCTTTGGTAGAGGCTTGGGAAAAGTACAAGTAATGCTTTGCAGCAAATCAAAACCATGGTCTGACTGATGATCAATTGGTGGCTAGCTTCTACCAAACATTAACCTTTGAACAACAAGACAGGCTGACCTATTATTTGTAGGGGACTGTTGGGAGTTCGTAAGACAACCATTTAATGAAATCATTGAGAGTATTGACAAGCTATCTGCAGTTGCTCGAGTCTACCAACCTCTTAAAGGGAAAGCCGGACCATCTACTAGTGAATCTAACGGAGCCTCAAATAAACCCAAAAGTGAAAATGTTGCACATTGGATGAGGTTACGATACTAGCATTGTATCTTAGCAAACTGACCCAGATTGAGCATATGGTTGAACAAGTCCTGATCAAGGTGAATGAGCTAGATGACATTGTCCGGGAGATAAAGTTTGATGTTCTCAAATACAACTACAAAGTGGAACAAAAAACTATATTAATCCAAAGTCTTGGTGATAGGATGGAGCAGCTTGCTGTGCAACTAGATGCAGTGTAAGATGAACAAAGGAAGAGTAGATGGAGTAGAGATAGTACTCATGGAGAAGTCTGATTATCCGTGATGGAATAGTCGAGCCACGACGTTAAACAAGGCGCTTCTTGGGAGGCAACCAAAGCATCTTTTGTGTTTAAATTTATCTTGAGACATTTTCATTTCTGTAGCCTGTTTGGTGGTAGTTAATATTTTTTTGAGACTGCTAAGACTTTGAACCAGTTGTGTCAACTTGTATTTAGTAGGTCTTAAGTATTTGGGTGTAGGAACAAAACAGGAACTTAAGAGTGGAGAGACTCATGCTTAAAACATCATATACAAGCAAGGCTACGAGTTGTACTGATCACCAAGGCTCGTAGTCATGTTCGTAGAAGGAAACAAAAAGTCTCAAAAGTAGGCACTTGCAATATGAGACAACCTTATGATTCGTAGGGTCCTCTACGAGTTATAAGCGGGGTTCGTAGTATCCAGGTATGAAATTAAAATTTCTGAAGTATTGGGTTTGCTACGAGACTAGGACCTACGATTCATATGATGCCTTACCGCTGGTAGTCGGGGTCTCATGAAACTGATATGTATTTAAAAGGTGTACCGTTTGAATATTAAAAGACTAATTCCTTTTGGATCTTCATGTACCTTCATGAAGTGGTTCATTTCACTTTATAACTCCCCCTATCATCCCCTTTCACTATTTCATTCATCCCATGAATTATTCACCCACTAACATTCCTTAGCAAGTGAATTTTTCACCAAGAACTCGACCTGGTTTCTTTTCTTCTCATCATTCATTGATCCATTCATCTGGTATGTTCTAGTGGTTAATTTTGGTTTATCTCTGAAATAGTCTTTTCTTATTGATGTTTGAATGAATGCCTATGATCCTGATTAGCAAAATCATTTGATGGTGATTGTGGAAGTTGGAAAAGCACGTTGCATAATTGTCTATGTCCTTGTAACTGGTCAAATCTTGAATTCTACCTTTGTTGGATGACGTTGATGTCTGTTATTATGGCCATGTGCTTTGTTGCGTATTTTATGGGTCATTATCTTGTGGAAATTTTGTGGGGTTGAAATTGTTGGGTTGGGGGGTGCTATAGTTCTTTTAAGATAAATTTCGCGTATGTATCTCCTTGAATGCACGTTGATGTTTTTACTAGTAGAAGTTCTTTGATTAGATAAGGGAAAATTCATTCTTTGTCTTGAGATGATTGTTAATAAAAAGTGCTTAGGTTTGATGCTGTTTCGCTTATGCTTTTGTTTTTTGTAACCCCTAAAGCTTTTGGGTTAGCTGTTGGTCTTTGTGAAAGGGTTGGAGGCCTCCTGGGTGATCTCTATGTTCCGCTACAAGGACCCATGATGAGTCGTAAGTCACCCTACGACTCGTAGTGGCCCTTTGTATCAAGCAATAATCACCCAAGATGCCTTAATATTTTCAATGCGAGACTCACCTACAACTTGTAGAACTTGTTACGAGTCATAGTGGTGGTTTCGTGTCCTTGATGTGAACTCTCAAGACATCTCTAAAATTAGATACGAGCTCAGCATACGACTCGTAGGACGCCCTATGAAGTGTACCTACATCTCGTAGTTGATTATATAATGTATTTCCCTTAGATATTTACGAGGATACCATACTACTCTTAGGTTACCCTACGAGTCACACCTCCACCTAGTATCTGCAACCCTGGACCTGGTTCAGTCATTTTATTTAAGAAATTTTATTGTTTGATGTTTGACTATTTTATGTGTATCTTCTTGGTACTAAACATCACAGCACTTATGCTTTGGTTTGTGGTGGTTTTGTAGAGACAATGTCTCCAAGAGGATGAAAAGTTGTTGCCCAAACCCTAGGACACCACCTAAGGGATGAAACATCTGATGAAGATCAATACATTCAGGAGATGGATGTGCAACCTGACCCGGAAGACAACATACCTTTTACAAGATCATAAACAAGGATTCCAATGGAAGTAGTTAGCCCCTCCCGGTCTGAAGAGGTGGGTGACAAGGAAGGGTCCGATGATGCCTCACTTTCTGATTCTGGTTCCCTTAAGGTGTCCCAAGCTCAACACGAGGATACTGCTCCCCCATAACCAGCCGATTTTGCTTACACTGTCACCTTTACAGACCCCCAAAACACGAGATAGTGTGTCCTAGGGATGAAAGAGATATATGAAAAGGGACTGGAGCTGAAAAGCCAAGAGAGGCCAGGGAGGAGATTCCACAAGGAAGCTAGGCTGAAAGATTCAAGACTAAGCAGTTTACAAGGGTTAGAGGATGAAATTGAGCGGTATGGGCTTGGTTAGTTGTCATAGGCACTGGGGAAGAATGCCCTGCATGTAGTTAGGGAGTTTTATCCCTCCCACTATGCTGTTATTCGCAGAGATTTTCCAAGGCTCAAGAAGCCCATTGACCAACCACGATTAAGCGAAGTCCTAGTTAGAGGGAGGTTGTTGATATCTTAGAAGAAACAATCCGGAGAGTGCAATTCGGGCCAAAATACAGAGTGCCACATTCCACTGCGGAGTATGATCAATGAATTACAGAAATAAGAAAGGTAGTAAATTAAACGAATGTAGGGCTGAGAACAAAACTCCTTCGGTGAATAGCAAGTCAATTTTGTGAGGAAAGTTTCAAGCCAATATGGGTTACAAACCACACGGAGCATATTTTGAAGGCCTATCTCTCATTTAGGGAAACATTTTGGTAGTCCATTATTCGCTTCCGCATTAGACTAACCTTTGCGAATAATGTCATCACCCTAGAGAGAATAATGTTGTTGGTCAGTATTCTAGATTGTTATCCTATAGATTGGGCCCGGATTATTTCTGAGTAGATTCACGAGGCTGTAGCTCAGACGAACGCCTCACGGCCATTTCCAAGTCTGATTCATCGACTATCTAGTCCAGTAAGTGTTCCTACCAACTTATACTGGGACCTCATCTAGAGGCCACACGCACTATGGATCCTAACCTACTAAAGGATAACTAGAACCAGGTGACCTTACCACGAGCAACTCCTCCGATTTCAGAGTCATTCCCAGTAAATCTTCCGACTCATAGTGCACCTTCAACTACTACAGGCACTACTTTAGTTTCTACAGAGCCCATGCCAGTTTTGAAGATCGAGTCCACACCATTCTCCAGTACTCTAGCACCAGCAGTAGCTTCGTTGTACGTTGATTCTATTATTTCTACTATTGCTTTTAAAGCATTGTACGTAGGGTGGCTATGGTAAAGTCTAGGCTTCAGGTTTTATCAGCACGGGTCCTTCCATGGGTTGACCAGACTATATGGGACTCTGAAGAGAGGATGAAGGCCTTCGCTCATGATCTGGTAGATGAGAGAGTTAGGGCAGTGGATGCCTGGGTGGATGAATTCGAGGTGAGAGTCCATCGGCGACTTGAGGGAGCTCGACTCGCTAATAGGAGTGTAGTTACCGAGGAGTTGGCCATGTTTAAGACCAAATTATTACAAATGTTGGCAGCTCATGTTGCAGCCTCGGAGGTGGCGCCAACAGATGATAAGGCATTCGAGTGGCTAGCCGATTGTCTGAACTTTCATGGGAAGAGGACCCTTGAGCATAGTGATGACCTGAAGCCGACCCAGAAGAGGCTGAAATCGGAGGAGGAGCCCATACCAGAGGAGATACTACAGGAGTCGTTACTGTTGGTGACTATTCAAGGAGATCGGGAGCAGCACACCTCACATGGAGAGGGTACTTCTGGTACTACTGCAGAGGAGTTGATGCCCCAGGACCCCACAGACCATCCAGAGACTGGTGCTTGATGCACCATGATGTTTGACTTCTTTTGACCCAGATCTTATTTTGTCATTTTGGATACTTTTTTCTCTTTTTAGACAATTTTTTTATTATGTTGATTTTTGGATGTGTTTAAATATTTTAATATTGGATCTTGTCTTTACTTATATTGTTGATGTTAGTTTTTTATTTTTAATGTATGTATGTATATATGTATTTCTATGTTATCATATTTGCTTTTCATTTTGATTTTTACTTTGAGGACAAAGTATCCTATTTTGGTGTGGTATGGGAAGTTATAGATTACGGTGAAGTTTGTGTATCCTCGAGTCTATAACTTCTCTTATTTTTGATACTAAGGTTTTCTTACTGTGCTTCATTTTCCTTGTGGATGTTTATTTTTCTGTTGAACCGGCATGTTTAGGTAGTGTAGATAATGTGTAAATTCATAGTAGTGTTATCTATTGGCATATACATAATTTTTAGATGTGTTTTTAAAGTTTTGATGAAATATTTTGGGTACCCCCAAAATTTTTGAAGTTGTTATTATTGACGTATTCATACATTTGAGTATATAGCGAGCTTTGTTCTGATATTGTAAAGGTAAGCTGAGACTGAAAGCATGACATGTGAGTCTATACTTGATTGTGGACGCAGTTGACAAGTGTGTGGTGAGCTTATTTTGCTGCATTCATGCATCTTGTATGGACCCAGAACTTGCCTCGTTCCTCTAATATTGGTTTGGTGATGTGGTGGATCTGTAAAGAATCTTACGCCTTTGTTATTTAAGTGAAACCACTTTTGGCCTTAATGACCCACCAAATAAGTGAGTGAATCCCTAGTTCCAAATTTTTTAGCTTCTCATGTACTCATACTTTCTTGACACTCTGCTTATTTAACCATGTTTGATGAAATACCTTGATATTGGCCCTGATCTATCCTTGAACATGTGAACCTTGATTAAAGTTAAAGGCCTAAGTTGAGGGTAGTTGTAGTTGGTGGCCATGGTTTGAGGCATAGATATTATGCAGTTCACCTGAGGCTAAAAGCCTAAGTTGATGTTGGTGCTTACTATGGTAAAGTAATAATAATAAGGTGGTTAGTAGGGAAATTGAGAAAGAAATGAAAAAAGCATGAACTGAGTGAAGAAAAAGAAAATAAAAGTTCCTTCAATTGAGAAAAAGTAGCAAAAATGAGTTTGAAATTGAGATACAGTTGAAAAAGAGAAAGAAAACACTCGAGAAAAGTTCAAAACAGGAGAATAAGGGTGGATTGATTAAAAAGGGTTTAATTATGAAAGCAAAAAGTGTTGGTAAACATGATTCAAGGATAGCTTTTAGTCACTACTTGCCCAAAATACCATACCAAAGCACCCTGAACCTATATTACAAGCCTATTAAGTCCTAAATGGATCCAACTCCACTTTACCACCAAGCCAGAAGATGAGTATAGAGGCAAACCTATGGTGTTAGTTAGTATGCATTGAATTTCAGTTGTGAGAGTGAGAATGCTTCCTCAGTCCCTGAGTTCTAAATACTTTTGAGTGAGTGTGAGGGACTTCTTTCCAGTGAAGGCATTAGCACTACTTGACTAGCATAAGACTATACCAGTGATTGTGGAAGGTTGATGTTCCTTAGCTTGTCATAGTTGGATTTCCAGGTATCTCATTATATTCTTGTTTTCTTAATAACTTTGTAATCCTTCTTTTAAAAATAGTAGTTGGGTGCCTGAATCAAAGGAGTAGTGGTATATGTCATTAGTATAGTCGTTATATATTTCTCTGTGCCTGCATAGATCGAGTCATCGCTTGACGACAAACAACAATTCTAAGTTGATAGTGTTGATGTGCCATCAAAATACGGCACATTTGATTCCTAAAATAAGGATTTTGTGAGTTCTTAATGAGACTATTTATAGGTTTTATGTATTTTTGTGTTTTTCTTGCAGAAAAGTTAGGTTGGCATGATTTTAAAAAACATTGCAGATTTTGCTATGGCTTAGGACATACAAGCACACTTATGAGTCATAGTGTGTTTCATAGCAAGAATCAGAGACCGAAAATTCAGAAATCTGCTAAGTGGAGGTCACCCTAGGAGGCCATCCTAGGAGTCGTATGTTTTACTATGACTCATATAGGTGGACCCGTAGCAGGAATCAGAGAGCCAAAATGTTTGACCTAAAATTGAAGATCGAAAGTACGAAAGGAATATACGAGTCGTAGCTCAAGCAATGACTCGTACCGATGGTCGTACCGATTTACTCCAAGATACCAAGAACCTGATACGAGACCTTGCTATGACTCGTAGGTCATCCTACAAGTCGTACGTACGAGATTTATCAACTGCCAATTACCTTTTATGATAAATTCTAGGGTTATTTTGTAAATATTGTATAGAGTTTAAGTTAGGATTTTAGAAGAGAGTTTTGACCAGGAGATATTTTATAATCATCTTTTGAATCCTTTCTTAGTTTTTAGATTAGTTTATTGTTTTTCCTTTAGAAACCAACTTTTGTTGATTGTAAATCTTGCCTTGTACTCATTGTTGATCAATCAAGCTTGTGGGTTTGCAACTTGTGATGCCTACTTTCTTCATTGTTGTTGGTAAAACTCTCATTTATGTCTTGTATGTGCATTTTTGCTTGTTTTTCCTTAGCTATGAGTAGCTAAGCACCCACAACATGGGGTTGTGGGAAACATAGGTAGTTGACTTGACATAACCTAGGTTTATTGTATTTCTATGATTGGGGTTCTGCATGTATTGTCTATTTCCCTTCATTATGATTCTTGTGTGGTGGTGGCCAACACCAAACCCTGCCTACTATCACGATCCCGACCAAGGTGGTGACCAATAGGAAAAAGGAAGTAGATGACAGAATTCGATTGATGTCTTCTGATCTAATAAAACGAACCTGACCAAGGGGAGGTTGACTGGAACAATTGGTAACAGTTAGTTAGCACGCCATGGTTGTCAACCAAACGCTATAGTGAAATTCGACCTTCACCTTCACAAGAGGGCTGGAAGAACCCTAAGTTACCATCCTACATGCTACTCTCCAATTGTGTTTATGTTACCTATGGTTATCAAGTCAACGAACCATAGGGAACATAATTCCCAAGTTGTCCCTAAAATTGATTGTTTTCCTGCATAGTAGTGTAGTCGTAATTTTACTTTTGTTTTTGAATCATAACCCCCCCCCCCCATTTAGATATTTTAGTTATTGATGCTTTAAAGGATTAGTAGTGAAGTCTTGTAGTCATGCCCTATATTCCTTGTGGATTTGACCCTAACCTTTGATTAGGTTGATTGCTAACAACGATAGCTTTCTTATTAGAGCGTAAATATCAGATGTATCAGGGACGTTGCTTACGATTTCTTGCTATGTCGTAAGACTATGTTTTTTTTTATGTATTCACTATGAGGGTGAGCCCAGATTCTTGTCTTAGACCCCATTCTTATCTATGTAGTAGAGCTCTTGTTAGATATGTTATGTATCTATGTCATGAGCCTTGACACTATTGTTCTTGATGTCTATGATATGAAAGTGTTCCCGTAGCCCTGGTTGTCCCAATTTATTATCTCTTGATGCTTGTTTTATTTCTTCTGCGACCAAGGATGTGTAATGACGTTTTAAGAGGCTTGGTTGGGGGTCCACTCTGGTTCTCCTTGTGTCGTATCACGTCTAGGCCCTAGGCTTCGGTCGTGACACTATTAATGCATACACATCAAAATCAAAGACTTTTAACATACCAGTGACGACATCGGGCACCTTATCAAACCTTTGCCTCCCATAAAGAGCATAGAACGAATTGTTCTTTGGGGTAACACCTTGTTGGCCACCTCGTCCCCTAGGAACCACATTATTACCTTGTGGACGAGCATCTCCACCCTTGTTTTGATTAGGAGGACAATCAATCTTCTTATGCCCCACTTCACCACGATCGAAACCAGCACTGGTGTCCCTCAAACATGGGCATCTATGAGCCCTACCACATTTTGGACACCTATTATTAGGCACCACACCACTATCACCTTAGGCCATTGGGTAGTAATTAGCAAACCACCTATTAGGAGCATGAGAAGATCCTTGGGCTTGATGAAACTGGCAACTTTTGAGACCTTGGAACTTACCATCAAAACGGGCTCTCTTGGCCTCACCACTCCTCCTTTTCCTCAATTTCTCCTCCTCCAATTGTTCACCATAAGTCATAGGGTGGGACAAATCCATGTCACCTATCAACATGGCTGCATGGCATTCTTCATTCACTAAATTGCTTACACCCATCACAAACTTATTCATCCTAGACCTTGGGTCGACAACCAAGTGTGGAGCATATATAGAGAGATGGTTGAACTTGAGGGCATGCTCCCTCACACTCATAGATCCTTACTTAAAATTCATGAAAACCATTATTTTGGCCTCCCTAAGCTTAAGAGGGAAGGACCGGTTGACAAACACCACCAGAAACTCCTCTCAAAGTATCACATTGTTGTTCCCCTTCTTCTCCTTCTATTGAGTATACCATATTTCAGCCACCCCATTGAGTTGGTAAGCCGCCTTCTCTTCTTATCTCACACCCATAATCGTCAACACCTTGTATACCTCATTAGTAAATACTTGAGGGTCTTCATCCACTTTAGATCCATTGAACTACGGTGGGTTCATCCTCATAAAGACTCTTACCCTAGTGGCCGGAGTCGGAGCATTAGGGGCTTGGGACCCTTGATTGACTTGATTATTCATGGATTTAGCTAGTAAGGTAAGCATCCCCGAGCTCTCCATGAGCTGGTTGTTCTTCCGGTGTACGGGCTCTTCTTTCTTTTTTGTTAGGCATGATCTAAAAATGGCAAAGTACATTTGTTAGGAGGAAAATGTTACCTTAACTTCTATAGCAAGACATAGAGTAAGAAGAAGGGAAACATTCCTAAAACACCTCATAGCCTCTTGCTCATAGTTATGGTGGAAAACATAACCATGGACAAGACTATAATCGTCGCGACGTGTTGGATGTCGAGGACATTGAAACATAGTGCTCTGGTACCAAGTTTTTCACGATCCAAACCTAGGGCCTAGATGTGACATGGCGAATAGGGATCCTAAAGGGACCCCAAACAATCCTCTTAGCATATCATTGCATATCCTTGGTCGCAGAGGCAATTGTGTCACATCAAGAAATAGTAAAAAGGGTGAAAACGGGGCTAAGGGACATCTTTCATACCATAGAAACATAAAAAGTCGAGATCATAGCATTAATACATCATAATAGTCCAACAACACCTCTAATACATAGATAGGAATGGGGGCCAAGACAATCTCCGGGCTCACCCTTTTAGTATCAAAGTATTAATCATAAGGAAATAGCATAACCAAGAGAGAGAAAGGCTAATATCCTCTAACTTGAGGACTCACCACAAGCTATCATCAAAATGTCGAAACTAGCCACGAGAGTATGATGATCGTGAGAAGCTTCGATTCCTACATAGTAACATCATCTAGGCATAGAGTAAGCGCTAGTATATTTGAATGCACTAAGTATGTAGGATGCAATGCAACAAGGGATAAGCAACATATTTGAAATGCATAATTACACATTGAATGAAAATAATAGCAATATGGAATGCATGAATGATACTTGAAGTAAAACATGCTTATATAGAACATATTACATGTGTAGGAAGAGATCATCTTCATAGACCAAGCCACTTAGTACTTGGAATCCAAGGTAAACCACCCCTTGGAGGTTTTTTAGGTATCAACCCCTCAACTTGATTAATGGGTTTTCCACCTCCTATCAAGGTATTTGAGGTACCAATCCCTCAACTTTGTTAATGGGTTTACCACCTCCCATCAGGGTGTTTGAGGTAGCAACATCTCATCTTCGTTAAGGTCAACTTGCAACACCAAAGATACTTTCATAAAAAACAAATATATACCTTCCTTTCATCATCGTAAAGTCATTCAAGTCATAAGTCATGCAATAAATCATTAATAGCCAAAAAATCCTAAACCAGACATTTTATCAAACACTTGGTCGGTATGTATGTTAATATAAATCCATGAAATTCAAGAGTGAAATCATGTAAGAAAACTTAAAGTAAATCAACCCACCAACTCTTGATAATACCCTCATGCAATATAAATTGAAACCCTTCATCAAATCTCAAAAAAGATCGTAGATTCATAGCTCTAACATGCTTAAACAATCACACTTTTACAAAATCCCAACATAGTTCGTAGTTAAATTTCATAATAAGATGACCAATAAGTACATCAAATTAGAAACATGTAATTTAGGTAAATAGGAAGCTTTGGCACCATGGGTGGAAGGACCCAACGGTTGAAACCTACATATCTCAACTTTAAAGAATTTCATGATGATGTTTGAGATGAGAACTTGAAGCTTGAGTGAATTCCTTAAGATCTGGAATGAGTTTGGGACACTTGATTTGAGTGGAATATTTGTCAAAGTATTTGAGAGAGTATTGGGGAATGTCTTGTATTATATGTTGTTGAAATATATCTAAGTATAGATGTTTTTACACCTGGGAAGGCTTAGGACCAAGACCCAAAGGCCTTGGACCAAACTGGAAAAACTGACAACAAAATAACATTGGTCTGCATCTGGTCCGCGATGCAAACCCAACATGGAGGGCATTTTTACACAGGTCCACGACAGCTGCATGTCGCTGTACCAACGCGGATCTATTCTGGAATTCAAATTTTTGGGAAATTGAAATTTTGATACGATTGCTCTAAAACCGAGATTAGACCATTTCCCACTCAAATTTTCCCCCAAATCATGAATATGAAGTCAAACTTTTGATATCACGCATAGTTTTTGAAATATATGGATATTATAATTATAGCACCCCGAGGCACATTTCAGGCTCTTTTTGGGATCGTTTCAGACATACATATCATGCTCTTTTTTCTTTTATTCATTTTTTCATGAGAAATAAGAGAAACTCATCAAATACATTTTCAAGATGACCAAAATCATTTATTTTCTCAATCTGGATCCTTAACGAAAGTTGTTCTATATGTTGATCTTACCGTAGTTTGCAAATTTCGTAGTATATCATCCTTTAGTGTTGGGGAAATAAGGTATTGGATTTATTTTAAGGTTTAAAGGTGTATGATGAGCTTAACATCAAGTACCAAGAATGTATAAGTAAAAGTTGATAGGCCACTTGAATTCACCGAAATAGGTATATTAAGGTTATTCCCTTCTTTTGACATGTTTTATTAAATCTTAAGAGAGATATAATTGGATTCTTATCGCTAATGTGTTGTAGCTGTAAATGTTGGTGGTTAGCTACTCAAGAGGTTATATTTCTTCCTTATCAAAATTTTATTAGTTTGGTAAGAGATCTATGTTGGACATGACGTAGAGATTATTCATATAGGTTGGTTATAGCTAATTTATCGCTTTTAGACTATTGAATTGTTAATATATCTCTTGGGGTTATTGTCGTTAGCTGTAGGAATGTGATCTGTTTCTATGATAGCTATGAGTTTCCAATGGGGATGTGTTGTTTCTTAAGAGGGTTATGAGTTGCACATGGGATTATATCAACACCTAAGAAGGCTATGTGTTACCTATAGTCCATGTTGTTGCCTAAGAGATCTATGAGTTGCCTATGAGGCTATATTGATACCTAAGAAGTTTATGTGAAGCCTACGAGGCTATGTTGTTGCCTTAAAGTGGTATAAGTTGCCTATGGAACTATATTGATGCCTAAGAAGGCTATGTTGTTGCGTACGAGTGCTATGAATTTCCTAAGAATGATATGCGCTACCTCTAGGGATATTGTTATTGCCTAAAAGGGATATGAGTTGCCTTGTCATGACCTAAGCCTAGAGCCTAGACGTGACATAGCGAATGAGGAACCCGAAGGGACCCTAAACAAGGCTATTAACATATCATTAAACATCATTGATCGTGGAAGCAATTAAACAATATAATAAGAGTAGAAATGAGGGAAAAGGGCTAAAGGGATACTTTCATAGAACAAGCACCAAAATAATAGAGTCAAGGCTCAATACATAACATGTCCAACAACAGCTCTACTGCATAGATAAGAGCGGCCGCCAAGACAAGCAATCGGGATCACCCTCATAGTTAATACATACAAAAAGAAAGATAGTCTTAGTACATAGAATGAGATCATAGATATTGTCCCCAGAATGGAGGACTCACCAACTAGCTTGGGAGAATTCATAGTATCCATGTGGATGAAGATACTCAAGTGGGGCTCTAGTTCCTACATGGTGACATCATGTAGGTATAGAACATGTGTTAGTATGTTTGAATATACTAAGAATGTAGGATGCAATGCAACAAGAGATCAGCAACATAAACTTAGTGCATAAGAATAGGCAATGAGTAGTATATATCAATATGGCATGCATGGAAGATGCTTAAAGTAAATCATTCTTACATAAAACATAATAAATGTGTAAGAATAGACCATAATTAATGAGTTCATAGTTTATCAAGGTACAAACCCCTTGATTGGTTGGTGGATCGTCTCTTCGTACCATCTGTGGTGATTGAGGTACAAACCCCTCAACCCGGTTATCAAGGTACAAACCACTTGAATGGTTGGTGGATAGTTGCATCCTACCACCCCTGGCGATAGAGATACAAACCCCCTTAACCCGGTTATCAAGGTACAAACCCCTTGATTGGTTATCAAGGTACAAACCCCTCCAAATTGTTATCCGAGCTCTCAACCTCCCGAGTAGGGAATGGTCAATTTCCAACACTATATAGGAGAATATCATATACATACATTCCTTTCATCATCATAAAGTCATTCAACTCATAAGATATGCATTGGACCTTCAATTCCTCAAGAAACCATAACCACACATTTTATCAAACACTTGACGAGTGTGTAGATCTAGTGTACAACCATTCCTTTCATCATCATAAAATCATTTGATCTATAGGTCATGCAATAGATCATCAATAATACAAGAACCCTTAACCGGATATTTTATCAAACACTTGGTGGGTGGGTGATGCTAGTTCAAAATCATGAAATAAAAGAGTGAAATCGTGTAAGAAAATTTAATCTAAATCAACCCACCAATACTTTTTTACACCCTCATGAAAAATACATTGAAATACCTTATAAAATCTCATAATGGGTGATATATTCATAACTCAAAACATGCTTAAACGGACCACATATCATGAAACCCTAATATAGTTTATAATACATTCATAATAAGAAGCACCCATAGATAAATTAACTTGTAAACATGCAATTTACATAAAAATGAATATTGGGTACCAGACCTAATGATTAAAACCTACATACCTCAAATTTGGAGATTTCCTTGATGATGATTTGAATGACAACTTAAAGCTTTAATGAATTTCTTGAATCCGGAAATGAGTTGCAACACTTGAATTTGGGTAAAATATTTGGCTAAGTGTTGTTTTGGTGAATTTCTTGAATGATTTGGGGTCAAAAAATTATAGGTATTTTTACGCATAGGAAGTCTTAGGCCCAACATCCCAAGTCCTTGGACCATACTAGAAAAATTGGCAGCAAAAATAAACAGGTGGACACCGTGGTCCCATCACGTCAGGGGCATAGATCGATGTTGTTTTTCGTCATCTTTGGAAAATTAATTTTTAATACAGTTGCTCTAAAATCGGGTTGATACTCATTTCCCACTCAATGTTGCCCCCTGATCATGAATATGAAGTTGGATTTTTTTCATATCGCGCACAAATTTTGAGATATGTAGAAATTACGAATTTGAGAATTTTTTAGCCACATTTTCGGGAACTTTCGGGGCATTTTAGACACTTCCTCTGATAACCACATATTCAGAGACTAGAGGAAAGCATTAGACGTCCTTGGATCCTTCAAGTCTCCTTCGATTTTAGTGGCAGTCTTTTGTTAGTCGAGACTGTCCTTATGTATTATTTTGCTTCGATATGTGTATATAAAGATGTGTTATGGTTTACTATACTGTATCATATCTATAGTAGTTTTATACATGTGACTTCCAAGTCTTAGGAGCGTGTTTCATTGTTGCTATTATGTATATGCTTGCAATATCAATTGAACTTATGTTATGTATTTGGTTAGCTATTTCTGTTCTGCTAGTTACTTGCTATTTTGAGACAAGGTTAGCTTTGCCTATCAGGGGTAAGGTAGCACCATCATAACCTATAAAGTTGGGTTGTGACAAGTTTTTTTGAGAGCCCTAGGTTTGTTAGTCTCACATGTATAGAGCTACCATCTGGTAGAGTCCTGCAGATGGGTGGGGAGATGCCCGTGACTTATCTTCGAGAGGCGGCAAGATGTATTAGGAATCTCCACTTGATTATATCCATTCGTGCAGTTGTGTTTTGATCTTTTGTAATCTCATTTGGCTCATTCCTTGCATTTATGTCTCATAGAGGTCGATCTTCGAGAAGAGAAGGGAGGAACCGCCAGCTCCAGATGGGGACCTTCCTTGAGCATGTTGAGAAGTATCCAGATGCCCTATTCCCTCCAATCTAGAGGGAACCATAATGGTACCACCCCTAGTCGCTGATGTACTGTTAAAATACAATACATTTGATTCCTAAAACGCAATGATTTTATGTGTTCTCAATGCGACATTTATTGTTTTTATATGTTTTTGTGTTTGTTTTTTCAGGAAAGTAGGTTGGCATGACTTTTAAAGAGAATTGCAGATTTTTTTTATTTTTGAAGGCTTACGAGACCCTCTACGAGTTGTAGAGCAATCTATGAGTCGTAGAGCGCGTTTCATGGAGATTTCTAGTGAAGAATGAAAGTATAAAGTTCATCTATACGAGATACCTATAGAGTCATAGATTAGTCTATGAGTCATACAAAGGGGTTTCATGAAGATTTCAAGAGAAGGACGAGATACTTATGATGAAGTCTATGAGAAGGCCATTTGAGTCATAGATCAGACTATAACTCGTAAAGTAGATGCATATTAGTGAAGCCCAAGATTCAAGAAGCTGAACACGAGAGGTAACTGCATGTTGTAGGGTCCGCCGACCAGTTTTTTCTAAATTTTTGGGGGACTTGTTTATAAATTCTATAAATAGTATAATAACGTTATTATTAATACAGAATTCAGAAGAATAGAATAGAGAATGTCATTAAAGATATTTTTATGGTTTTATACTTGGAGACAAAATATTGTAGAGGAGAATACATTTGTGGATTCATTGTATCTTTCAACCTTGTGATTCTCAATCCATATTGGGTTTTCTTGTTCTTCAATCAATTTGTGTAAGATATTAATTATGTTTTCTCAATTCATAGTTTCTTTATCTATCCATAGCATGAGTAGTTAAACTCACAACTTGGGGTTGTGGGAACCATAAAGATCTAATCAAATAGACCCGGATAATTGGCAATTCTTGGAATAGGTATTTACATGGATTAATCAATTCTCTTCGTATTGTATGTTTTCTTATGGTGGACAACGTTAGAACTTTCCTACTGTTACCTTCTCGATCCAGGTGATAATGTATAGGATAATGGTTAATAGTGTTCGATGATGTGTTCCCGTCTAATCAACATATTTGGACCAAGGGGATGTTGACTGGGACTATTGGTAATGGTTAGTATTGCACACTATAGAGATGGGCCATGTCACATAGTGAAATTTGCCTCTCACCTTTGACCAAAGGGCTTGGTGAAATTAAATTACCGTCCTACATACTATACTCTAGTCAAGAATTGGGTTATCCGAGGATATTAAGTTGGCGGATCATGGGGAACACAATTTCACAAGTTGCTCTCCGTTATTGATTGTCTCTTGTTTTATAGTTTTCTTTAATTTCTGATCAATCACTGCAACTCCACCCCCACCCCCCCGGGGAATTGGGTTAGTTTAATACTTGGATTATTTGTTGGTGAATTGATTTAAAAAGTCTTTGTATTCTCTGTGGTATTCGACCCTAACCTTGGTTAGGTTTTGTATTTGACAACGATTACTTTATCCTCCAAAAGAGAGGTGTAACTTGGGCATGATCAATAGAGAGAAACATACATTATTTAAAATTTACATAAAGTGTACTATAAATAACAATAACTAAGAATTTAAAATAATTAAAAAAATAAATAAAATTTTGACTAATTCTCAAAATTTTATGTATGCAATGTAATCTAGAATAAAATAAGTAACACATGTTATTTATGAATAACATAACATATTTTATATGTTGCAATAACTAAAAACTTAAAATTGTTTAAAAAATATATAAAAAAATATCAACATCACATAAATCGAGATAAAAAAAATATATGTTGGGCCCCTGGTAGCACGTGTTCCTACAATCAGTAATAAAATAAAAATTCATGGATAAAATCAATTTTGAATAAAGGGAAACGGAAAGAGATAGTATTAAAGGGACAATCTACATTGCCTAATTTTTCCCTGAAAGGAGGTAGAGAGAAAGAAATAAAGAGCAGAGGGAGCCCTTATAAGAAAAATTTGATTCATTGCCTTAGTTATCTAATTTTAAAGCTCTCATGCCCATGGAGATTACGAATTTGAGCGATTGGGGGTTTCCACAGAATCATATCCACAAAGGTGGTATTAATAGAACTAACAGATACATGTCGCTTGGTAATACATTCCAGGTGAAGTGACTCATACATCAATTTATTTTCATTTTTTTGGGATAATTTTAAATGTTATTCATTGAACAAAATATTTGTATTAGGTCGACAAAAAGGATACAATTTGTTGGTATTTAAATAAATGTATCCTAATGGTATCAATGTTTTATCACTATTTTCTGGATCAGTGGTGCTGAAGTATTTCTTTATCATCTCGGAATTCCACTGAACAACAAGATTTTTATGGAAATATTTGAAGTCAACAAGAATATTTTGAGAAGCCAGTAGGAACAAACCAATCAAAAAGTGAATCTTGTAGATTTTAAAGATGTGCAATACATGAACAGAGATGTCTTGGAGTGTTGTAGATTTGAAAATCAATACACCTCCATCACCCCACTCCAAGATGTCTCCATACATTTGATGCAAATCTTTAAAATCTATGAGGTTCCCTTTTTGATTTGTTTGTTGCCACCAAGTTCTAAATATAATCTTGTTGACCTCAGATATTTCCATAGAACCACATTGTTCAATGGAATACGTGATGATAAAGAGCAACTTCAACACCATTGATTCAAAAAAATAGTGGTAAAACATTGTTCTATTAGGATACAAGTCTTTCAATACCGATAAATGGTATGTCACTATGTCGACCTAATACAAATATTTTTATCAATGTATTATATTTAAAATTGTTCCTAATAAAGAAAATAAGTTGATGGACTAGCTACTTCCTCTGGAAGGCAGTACCAAGTGACCTATATCTATCATCAGTTAGCTCAAGAACTTAGAAACTAGTATGTTAGCCTGAGAAAACGATTTCTGGGGAACAAGAATGATTTTGGGTTTTTCTCTAAGTCAGATTCTTCATGCTGATCATTCTGGTTCTCTAATATATAGAGGTTGCATATGATTTTTTAGAAGCTGATGATCTAAGGTTGATGGATGAGGTGCAAATTGTGTTGGGATTTTTTAGAAATAGATAGGGATCGACTGGAAGCTTCTAATAGGCATACAAGATAAATTTTAGTGTTAAGATAGGTATTTTAGTAGGTAGAACTATTCGGGTTTCTTTTGGGGTTCTATACTTCTTAGAAAGTATGTTTCAGCATGGTGTTGATTTACTCGGGCGATTTTGGTGATTTCAGATATTGTTGGTATAGTTAGGTGGAGTATTATGAGAAAAAAGGATTTGGAAGAAGTTTTTACGGTTCCTAAAGCGAGTTTGGGGTTCTCTTTCAAGCCGAAGTTCTATTTAGGTGTTGTTCACTTCATAGAGATGTTTCCTGGCCTGGTGCAGAATGCAAGCCCATCGTCCTCATCTTTTCATGCTTGAGACTAGGGTTGTTCTTACTTTCACAGATGAAAGTTCTTTTAATAGTGGATGTTGTAATGACCCTCTAAGGTCCATTTTCTTATTTTTTATCATTTCCCTCATTGGAGCATTCCTACAGAGAACTATGTCATTTATAACCTAGTGGGACTGGTAGCTCGATTTTCTTGTCATTCATATGGGAGTTGTGTAGTTTTCTGTGTTTTCAAAGGCCTTATACCTTTAAAAAATTAGTTTTCGTGAAAAATGTGGGTTAATGGCTTCAGAATATAATTTTGACAGTTCCAGCAACTTTGGAATGGCTAAATTAGTCTAGAAGCATGACCATCTTGAGAACCATGGCCTTTGGTGTGATTTTGTGCCAGATTGTGCATTTTTGCCTTCAAAACTAGCCAATCGGTTCACTTTGGTGAACATTTTTGTAAAACATGCCCGAATAGAAATTCTAATAGTGTGTTAGCTCTAGAATATCGAGTTTTGTCTAGAATGACTCTTCATTTGGTTCTCAAGGCTTCTTGGCTGATTCTGTGCCCCTCAGTGGAATTTGGCTAAAAATGGTCATGGGAGTGGCACCTATAATTAGTCATAAAAACCTCATATGGAAATTTTTACATCACTACTGAATCTGGAAAATCGACTTCATAAGGTACCATAGTTCATTTGTGTGTATGAAATCGCGGATGAATTTTGGAATTAAAAAACTTAGTGTTTTAGCTAGTTTTCTAGTGAAGGTGATCCAAGCCTTTGTGAACGTGGTCCAAGGTCTACGTTCATGGATGTTAGGTCCATGTCTCCTTCACGAATGCAGGGCCTTGTCCACGATCGCGGAGTTCCAGCTAGGTTGACCAATGCAAATGTGGACAGACCTTTCACGATCGCGGAGATCACTTGAGTGGCCTATTTAGTTTTGCCCCTTAGACAATTTCAGAACATTTCATAACTTTTCAAGGGAGATAATTTACTCATTTTGTGCTCAAATATGTATGGTTATTCAAAAGACTAAGGTCAAGGAAATTTCATAAGGAATGTATTGGTGAGTTCAGAAAGCTTATATGAAGTTTCATTTTGTGTAAAATTATAGCTAATACATGGAGGATTTTTTGAAATGAGGTTTTTGTTGATTTTGAGGTGTGACAACCAAAGCAATTGGGACCCAATTTTAGTGACCTTTGGGTTACTTTTGGATATGGAGTAGTTAGTTTTGACTTTTGAAACTCTGTTTCTAGTAATTCTGCACGTGTAATTGTTGCCCTTTCATCCAGTTTACCTTAATTTTGAGTTTTTCTTGCATACCATGTTTCTGTGATTCTTGACCCGAATTAAGTTCCTAACTTATTAATTGAGCTGGGAGGACCATCTTGGATCAGTTTCTAGGGTAAATTTTGGAGTTCCAAATACGTGTCCTATATTTCCCATCTTAGGCTGCCAAATTGGTCCTCCTTTGGTGTTTTTGTAAATTTTGTGTCGAAAAAACCATAATAATGCTGCAAATCTGTATTTCACAGCATGAGAAAGTTTAGAGGCCATTCAGAAAGAAAAAGCTCTAGAAAAGCGACTTAGAGGACACGTGATTAGCCTAAGGGCAGGCAACGGTCTTCATGCCTTAGATTCAGATGGGTTGTTTGAGATCATGTTGAATTAGTTTTAATTTTGGTGGGGTAACTTGTTTATATACCTTAGGTGTTAGAATTTACAGTTTAGGCCTCAATAGGTAATTTTGGGTAGTTGTAAGCTTGTTTGCTATCCCATTAGTTAGTATCACTATTAGTATTATCATATTTGGGCCTATGGTAGCATGTGTTCTTGTAATTAGAAATAAAATAAAAGTTCATGGATAAAATCAATTTTAAATAAGGGGAAAGAGATAGAGATAGTATTAAGGGGAAATCTATATTGCCTAATTCTGCCCTTCATGGGGGTATAGAGAGAGAGAAATAAAGAGGAGAGGGAGCCCTTATAAGAAAACTTTACTTTATTACCTTATTTATCTAATTTTAAAGATCTCATACCCGTGGAGACTAACAAATTTTAAATGTTATTGGGGTTTCGATGGAATCATACTTGTCGAGTTTGTATAAGTAGGACAAATAAATACAAGTCGTTTGGTAATGCATTCTAGGTGAAGTAACTTGTCCATCAACTTATTTTCTTTTTTTTTTTTGAAAAATTTGAAATGTGATACATTGAGTGAAATATCTTTGTTAGGTCGACGTAGAGGATACCATTTATTGGCATTGAAAGACTTGTATCCTAACGGTATCAATGTTTTATCACTTTTTCTGGAATCGGTGGTGCTGAAGTTGTTCTTTCTCATCTTTGTATTCGATTGAACAACGTGATTTCTATGGAAATATTTGAAGTAAATAGGAACATTTGGGGAAATTAGTAGGAACAAAGAAATCAGAAGTGAATGTTGTAGATTTTAAAGATGTGTAGGAGATGAACGGAGATGTCTAGGAGTTGGGTATATTTTAAAATCTACCTCGCTCCAAGTCACCTCACTCCTAGATGTCTCCATTCATTTGTTGCACTTTATGATCTTCAAGGTTCCCTGTTTGATTTCTTATTTTCCATCAGCTTCTCGAAATATTCTTGTTGACTTTTGATATTTCCATAAAATCACGTTGTTCAAAGAAATATCAATACGGCAAAGAGCAACATCAGAACCACTTATTTCAAAAAGTAGTGGTAAAACATTGATTCCATTAGTATACAAGTCATTATACACCTATAAATGGTATACCATCCTTTCGACCTAGTATAAATATTTTGACCAATGTACCATGGACTGGTGCTCCTCATCCTTCGACAGATGGCTAGATTTTGGATGTTTTAAGACTAGCGATTAGTGAGTCCTACAATTCGAGGACCACATCTATTTTCATCATGCTTGATGTATTTAAGAAATTTTATATATTTAAGTTGTATTTTCTTTATTACATTTTACTTGAGAGTGAGCTTTGAACATGTATTAGCCCCCACCAAGTCTTTTGCTAGATGGTATTGTTGGACAAATATATGATGAGTTTATGCTTAAACCTTGTTTTATGATTTAATCTCCCTTAGTCTTATTTCCCCATTTTAAATTTAACTTTATTTATGTGGTAAGTTCTAAGAGACCTTAGTTCCTCATTTGTCGTGTTAGGACTAGGCCCTAGACTTGGGCCGTGACAATTGTTTGCCATTCAACTTCAAAGTAGAGAGATATTTATGTTTTTACTAGATGACAAAGATATCATGTTCTTCATTCTTTTATTCATTTTTTCATGAGAATAAGAGAAACCCATAAAAGCCTCATCCAATATCACCAAAATCATTTATTTTCTCAATCTGGGTCCTTAACGAAAGTTTTTCTATGTGTTGATGTTGCCATAGTTTGTCAATTTCATGGTATATCATCCTTTATTGTTGGGGAAATAAGGACTTGTCTCTATTTTAAGATTTCAAGCTGTATTATTAGCTTGAGATCAAGAACCAAGAGTGTATGAGTAAAAGTTGATAGGCCACTTGAATTTACCGAAAAAGATATGTTAAGTTTATTCCCTTCTTTTGAAATATTTTCGTAGAGCTTAGGAGACATATAATTGGATTCTTATCGGTAATGTACTTGTAGATTTAATTTTTGGTGGTTAGCTACTGAAGAGGTTCTTCCTTATCAAGAATCTATTATTTTGGTAATGGATCTGTGTTGGGCATGACATAGAGATTATTCATATAGGTTGCTAGTTAATTTTGTGCTTTTAGACTATTGAATTCTTAATGTTTACTTTGGGTATTATGGTTAGTTGCAAGAATGTGATCTTTTTCTAAGATGGCTCTGAGTTTCCTGTGGGCCTGTGTTGTTGCTAAAGAGGGTTATGAGTTGGCTATGGGATTATATTGATACCTGAGAAGGCTATGTGTTTCCTATTGTCCAAATTGTTTCCTAAGAGGTTTACGAGATTCCTAGGAGACTATATTGATTCTTAAGAAGTTTATGCATAGCCTACGAGGCTATGTTGTTTCCTAATAGTACTACAAGTGCCTATGGAACTATCTATATTGAAACCTAACAAGGCTATGTTGTTGCCTAAGGGGATATCCTTTGCCTATGGAACTATATTGACGCCCAAGAAGACTATGTGCTACCAATAGGGTTATTGTTATTGCCTAAGAGGGATGCGAGTTGCCTATGAGAATATTTTGATTAAGAAGGTTATGTGTCACCTACAGGGCTTTGGTGTTTTTGTAACAATGCTATGAGTTCCAGAAGTAGGCTATATTAATGCGTTAAAGGGATATTTGCTATCTATAGGGATATATTATTTCTCAAGAGAACTATATGACTACCTATAGGGTAGGGGCAATCGTTAAGGGTATATAGATTGAATTGGAACCTTCTGAGTCATGGGAGCCTAGGTAGGTTGTCTTTCACGAGCTTTAGGGGCTTAATCAGCTTTTTACTGGATTATTTTTGGTATACATAGATTGACGAAGAGCATATCAACATGCATATCTTATTCTTGAATTCTGTGTCTGATTATGTCCAACCTATTATGATACAAGCTCATTTAGTCTATTTTCTTTGATACTCATCATAATGTTGACTTTTATCAGGCTGGCTATCTCCTTTTTCCAAGAGTTACTAGAGTTCCAAGGTTTGTTATCTTTTATTGTACATATTTTTTGGTATGTTGGGCACTACCATGCCAAGATTGACTACTCTTAGAGGTTTACAGACTACTGTATATGCATTGTATGGCTATGTTAATGGCCATATTCATTTAGTTTGTTGGTTTTTTGATGTTTGATAGCTTTTTGACATATTGTCTTAATAAGTACCTGCTTTCATTTTTTGCATAAAGATCATGATGGCTTTGGCAATCCATATAGTGTTTGAGTTTCCTTGATATCTGCAAGACCCCATACTCGGGAAGATCGAATCAAGGATTGAAAATGCATTTCTGGAAAATTTTGGCCTAGGGTGCACACTACTGTTCGTGAAGGGTGTTGTGGACATCTCCCTTAGCATTTTCTTTAAGGTTTTATAGGGAGGGGTTCCACCACGGAACCCTCCGTGGCTCATGGATGCCACCGCAGCTCATGGAGAGGCTCATAGAGTACCCTCTAGCAGGCAACCTCTTTTCTTCCCTAAGGCACCCACCACGAGGCGTGGTGCACAAGTTGTGGTGCCTTAAAGTGTATGTCATCCAATTTTCAAGCATGTTTTTGTAAGGGTTATTTAGGTCCTTTCCCTAATTTCTAAACTTCTTTCGGACATTTCCAGACCCAAATACCCTCCTAAGGATTTACTAACCTATTCTACTGTGTTTCAATCAGTCCTCACACTTAGACTCTAATTCACTTCATCAAAATCACACTCCAAGTGTCCTCTTAAGCTCAATCTTAGGAATCCATTGAAGGACCTCAACTTCTAGCTCAATCTTTTTCAAATAATTAAATTAATTGACTACATTATGTAGGTTAGATTTATTGGTCCATTTCACCTATGAAGCCAAACTAATTTCATCTATTCTTCTAAAATTTGAAATCATGCATTATATGGGCTTTCGTACGTGAACTCCCGTTGCTTAAATTACTTTGTAAATGGTATTATTATGCTTATATATGGAAGTTAATTTAATTACATGAAACTTCATGAACTTCATGATACCACATCATCAAGCTTATTGAGTTTAAGAAATCTATGCATGGGTACTTTCAATTGAAATCTATAGCGTCGTGACTCATGCTAACAAGGTGGGTTAGAGTTCTACCTTGGTAAGTAGTCTCCTTTTTCTTCGGTGTAGAGGCAATATCAAAATTCTATGTCATAGCTTGATAATCTTATTGTTGGTTATGATTACCTCTAAAATAGATATGACTATTTTGCTCATGTACATTCATAGCGTCTCATGCATTGCTCTCATGATTCCATATTGTAGTTTATTATGATTACTTATGTCCTTTACTTGCTTATGCTATCATATTCTCCTTGTTGTCCTTCACCTGCATATTTAGTAAATTTCACATACTAACACATATTTTACCTGCATGATTTCGCCATCTTGGGACAGATGACTACCCTCCATAAACCCCTGCGTAGCCCAGTTGATTACTAGTGGCTACTTAGTGAGTCCTCCTTCCCGGGGGCAATCCATGCTATATTTATCATATGTTACAGTTTATGTCTACTTTGAGACTTTAGTTTATATATTTTGGGTAAGCCAGGGACATGTCTTGCCCTGCTTGGTCTATTACATAGAGGCATGATTTAGACACTGTAAATCTAACTTGTGCAACTTATGACTCTAATTGCTTATCTATCATCTATGATCAAAATTTTATCCTTCTACAGGTTATGATCTATGTTTAAGTCAATGAATGCTTATTATATTTTAAGAAGGCTAGTTCGAGATTCCCTCGGGGATCTCATTCTCCATGTTACACCTAGGGTCTAGATTGGGTCGTGCCAATATAATAGTTGCTTCAATGGCACGAACAAAAGTTGTGTGCTAGTTGACTATATCTTTGTATGAATTATTTGGAGATGCTATTTCATTTACTGAGTTGTTAACAAGGGGCTTGCTGGCAGAAGGATCATTTTTAAGACAAGATATACTAATTTGAGTTCTTGATTCTGTATGGCTACTACATGATTGTAATAAATAATTCTACAAGGTTGGCTCAAGCCAATGTTTTGGCATTAGGTGTCAGTTGTACTCCTTGAATTTGTGATCCTTGTGTTTGAGGATGACACATCACCATGAACGAATAACTAATTCCAGTAGGAGGTGCATCAATCAAAGGGGATTTGAATGGAACAAAGTATATTATAAACTAAACTTGAGCAATTTCATTTTCCTAAGGCAATTTCTGACAATTATTCTTAAATAATATTATATCAAAATCCCCAGGTAACTCTTAGATATTGAGGCTTGGAAACTAAATCAACTATCTGAAGACCAATTCAAAGAAAGGCAACTTGGTATGATATTAGGTTGTTCAATCATAATACTCCTTATTTATTAAGTGGGAGATAATAATTGACATAGGAATTTTAGAAGGAAAGGATAGGAAAGCTTATGGCACTCTTTAATCATAAATAACTTAAAACTTGACCATTCACCGATGATACAACTGCTTTCTTTTAACTGCACGTGATAGGTGAAAGATTTAATACAAAACTTAAGCATATATAAAGAAATTGGATCGAGGTGTTCGAGTGCCATGAAACACCTAAGCATATAGGTATATCCACCCTTGATGGTATGAAGTACAACATGATATATCAGATGTATTCCAACATTTTGATGTACAAATGAAGGTAACTCAAATACTGAATACCACTCACTGAGTTATACCAATGCTAAAATCTCCCACTTTAAAAGTCAAAAATATAAATGAAATAATTACAAAATAAATCCTACAAGAAATTTAAATTCGGCTTAATCAAATGAAAAGGATGAATCTCACTCTCAAGACGACAATTCATGTATGGTGAGAAAATCAAAAAAATAGAAAATTAATAAACAAATAAAGTTATTCCTTCTCAAAAAGACTTTCTATGTTCAAAATCATCGCTACCATTCATAAAATTATTTTCACTTATGAGGAGGAGTTGTCAGTCGCAACCCTAATTGATGAATATGAGAAAAGATAATTTATCCCCTTAACAACATAAAAGAGAATAAATGGTAATAGATTAATTAGTAGAAATAAGAAAATGAAGGTTAGTCGTTAGAGATTACCGGTCAACAAAAATGAAAAATCAAAGGTGAATAATCAAGAAATGAAAAGAAAGAGAAAAAGGGAGTTACAGAGGCAAGATGAACATTAATGGTGGAATGAACTAATTAGACAATAGAAGCTAATCATGGAAGATGATGGAAGTCTCTGGAGAATTCAAGAAGACAAAGGAGCGGCAGAATTTTTGGGGAGTTCTAATTTTTGAAAGCACTAAAGTGTGCTTTTATATTGGGGTTTAGGGGAGATATTGGGATGAATTTTATTGTTTGTGTTTGGTCCACATACAAGTTTGTAAAATTTTTTATTAGCTGAGTAATAAAAAGGAGTGACCATCTCCGCAAAATTAAAAAAAAAGGTTATAAGATTTTTTAAATCTAAAACTAGCATTTAGTTGACATTACGTTTTCATAATAGTCATGTATAGATCAGGGGAGAAAAAGAAAATAATATTCTTGAAAATTTGTAACTGTAATGACCCTCTAGGTCATCTATGCTTTTCTATATATTTAACATCAACTAGAGCCTACCTGTAGCGACCCTTTGTCATCTGTGACTTATTGGAGCTGATAGTTTGGCCGCTTGACTCATTTTAATGATGTGTCATTTTTCGTATTACATGCCTACTTAAAGTTGGAAATGAGTGTCACAGTAAAGTCTGAGTAAACAACCCTATAATAGAATTCTGATAGTTCTATCAGCTCCGGAATAGCAAAATTAGGCTAGAAGCCTGTTCGGTAATAGCCCTAGGGTTTTTTATGCCAGTTTGTATTGAGTTTTGCAATTTAGCCTTATGAATAGGTTGACTTTCGTCAACATTCTTTACAAACAATATGATTGGAAATTTTGACAGTGCAATTAGCTCCAGAACGTTGAGTTTAGTCTAGAACAAACTTTCGTTCAATATCAAGGCTTTCAGGTGGGTTTTGAAGCCTTGGATGGAAATTACGTAATTTCGAACTATGGAAATGGGATTCGCATTTGGTCATAATGATTTTTAGTGGAATATTGAGTGTAACATTGGGTCCAAAATATTGAATTTGGTGTGGTTACATAGTCTTTTGTGTGTTTTGGTTGCAAAACAAGTCTCAAACCCCCGTCGGGAAATTGTGAACTGGGAAAAACCAACTAGGCAACTTGTGAGACTACCATAGTGGACCCTAGACCACTATAGTGAAGTCTCTATAGTGACCTAGGGATTTTTATAGCAAAGTCACTATAGAGACCTTGGTTTCCTGTTCAACTATTGATTCTTCATGTTTTTCATCTAAAATGAAATGTTGTCTCATAATTTGATATCAAAAGGACCTTATTGATGTTGTAACTCTATTACTACAGCTTGATGATATTCGTAAATCATCTAAAAAGGAAAGAACCTATGAAGTTAATTGGAAAGCATGTAATTGACTTCCATGTATACTACGGTCTTCCCCCTCTTTGAGACTAAGTAGGGTATGTAAATTCCTCTTTGGTTTGTTAAATACGGAATAAGAAATTGGGTTAAACTCCATACATGTTGAATGAGTGTATATTAATTGACATTTGTGACTGTTTAGTTATCCATTGGTATGTTGAGGACATGCGTGATTAGCATATTGATTTCCTATTGTATCTTTTCTTGTCTGAGATGATAGAATGATTATGTGACCTGTTGAGGATCCTTATGGGAGTAATATACTGGTTTCCATCGTGTGTTGATTCTCTGTTGTACCTCTAATTACTTGGGATTGGCTAAGTTATTGTTTGACATGTTGAACATGCCTTTGACTATTGTATTCACTATATACTATGTTTATTGTGATAATAGGGCCTTAGTCTACACTTAAGCTGGTAATACCCTAGACTTGCACCGACCAGGATCAGTATGTAACTATACTTATGTACAGTGCAACTTGAGAGGCATAGGTCCTTGTAGACCGAATTAGCAGACTAGAGTCTATAGAGTTAAGCCTAAGACATGTTGTAATATGCCACGAACTTGATTACTCTCTCTATTGGCTAGACATTTGCATTTTCCCGGTGACACATCAATTTCTACTAACATAAAATGAGATTAATAGTGTCACCCTGACACTTACAGTAAAGTCTCATACGGCTACAGTCCCGATCTTTCCTCACACATGATTTTATCTTTGTCCACTCAGATAGTGTGTAATAAGGATGAGTCCCAATAGTCACCATTAAAATCAACAAGGATGACCATTGGCCATGTCTGACTTTTATCCATGATTGAAGTCCAGGTTATTATTTGTATTAAATTCAGACTTTTTTTGGCTAAAGTCCAAATAATAATTGGTTGAAGTCTAGATCAGGGTACACAAAGAAGGTTAAAGTTCGAGTTAGAGATTTCATCGGAGTTGTGATTGCGTGTTCTTAGTGGATGCACGAGCTCTATTCAACCTTGATAACCATATCCTACACCTTTTTACGTTATCATTGTGCGTACGTGTTACCTCTAGGCTTATGAGGGGCTCGGTGGACGTACACGTATATACTATAGGGCCTTAGACCTACGTACATCACTACACAACTATCTATTCCTTGGTTACTTTCATATTCATTAGCATTTGCATCGAGCTCTTGTCATTAGACACTCATTGGGTTATATTTGATGTATCGTTGCTTTATTTACTATCTTACTTAGTAGGCCTGTGATACCTACTAGGTACCATATCCTTGATACTCATCCCTACTTTCTGTTCCTGTTTCGTGGTGTAGGTCTTAGCACGAGCCAGCAGTGTTGACACTTCCTATGAGTGCCATATATTGGGAGACTAGGGTTAAGTATTAGACATCCTTGGATCCTTCAAGTCTTCTTCTATTTTAGTGGCAGTCTTTTGTGAGTTGAGACTTGCCTTATGTATTATTTTTATTCTGTATATGTATATAAAGATATGATGGTTTAGTGTATTGTATCGTGTGTATAGTAGTTTTGTACAGGTGACTTCCAAGTTTTCGGAGGGTATTTTGTTGTTGCTATTATGCATATGCTTCTACTGTCAATTGGACGTATGTTGGGTACTTGCTTAGCTATTTCTGTTGTGCTAGTTACTAGTTGTTCTGAGACAAGGTGGGGCTTGCCTATTAGGGGTAAGGTAGGCACCATCATAACCTACAAAGTTCAATCGTGACAAGTTTGTATGAGAGTCTGATGTCTCGTGATGTGCTATCAAAATATAACAAACTTGCTGCTAAAACAAGAGATTTTTTGTATTGTCAATGCGATTTGTTATGGTTTTTATGTGCTTTGTGTTTGTTTTTGCAGAAAATAAAGGTTAGGTTAATCTTGGGGAAAGGTAGCAGACTTTATTGAACTTAAGGACCAATGAGACCCAGTACGAGTCGTAGCCAAAGATACGAGTCGTAGGAGATGTCCATAGTGACTAACAACTTCCAAAATCAAAATCTGAGAAATTGAAGTTCAGATATAAAAGCCAAGGGTACGAGTTGTCGACCAGACAATGACTCATAGTATGAATCGTAGCACTCATGTACAAAATCCCAAGTATTGACTAGGAAAGCCCGATTATGAAGCATAGGTCACCCTACGAGTCATACCTACGAACTGTAACTGCTACCTACCAAATTTTCTTTTTTATTTTAAGGTCCCTTTTGTAAATAGTATAAATAGTATAATTTAGGGTTGTTTTTAGAGAGAATCCGATTATAGAGAATAATATATCTTTTCCAGAGAGAACCTCTTAGGGTTTTAGAGTAGACAACTATGTTTTCACTTTGAAGAACCAATTTGGGGATTAACATCACTTGTAATTCAACTCCATTATTCAAGTTTGTGAATCCAAAATCAAGGTGGTTTATTGTTCTTTATTTTCTTTAAGTAATCTCTCAACTATGTATATTTAATTCATTGTTTGTAATAATTCCCAAGCAATGAATATCTAAACACCCACAACTTGGGATTGTGGGAACAATGAGTAGCTAGTTTTAGATAACCCAGATTATCTGCATTTCTTTAATTGGGTATTTGCATGTATTATTCATTTTCCTTCGGATTGCTTCTTCTTTGGTGGTGGTCAATGCCAAACCCCGCCTAGTGTCATGATCCTGACCAAGGTCGTGATAAATAGAAAAAGGAAATGGGTGACAGGATGTAATTGATGTATTTTTGTCTAATCAATCAAACCCGACCAAGGATAGGTTGACTGGGACAATAGGTAACTGTTAGTTGGCACATCATAGTTGCCGACCAAGCGCCATGGTGAAATTCGACCTTCACCTTTACCAAAGGGCTATAAGAACCTAAGTGACCATCGTACATACAATGTGCACATTGAGGTTATGTTATCCAGGGTATTTGATTCAGTGAATCATGGGGAACACAATTCCCAAGTTGATCCTCCAATTGATTGTCTCTTCGTGATTGTTAGTATAGTTTTTGTAGTTACTTCCCTCTAATTTGCAGACCCCCCCCTTTTTAGAGAATATAATTGATTAATACTTGAAATGATTGTTTCTGAGTCAATTTGGTCAAACCCTGTATTCCCTATGGATTCGACCCTAACCTTTTGTTAGGTTTATTCTTGATAGTGACCGCTTTAATGTTGGAGCGTGAAGATCAAAATTTATGGCACTGTTTCCAGAAAATATGACTACGTTTTACCTAGTTTCACTAATAGTTAGTTCATGTGTTAATTTCTAAATTCTCCTATATTTTACTTTTATTTTCTAGCTAAGCTTCTTCTGTACAGAAATATTGTGGTGGTCTCATTCTTGCTTTGGCTAAACACAAAGATCCAGTAAGTCATTAAGCAATAGTCGGAGAATAACTAATCATGACAAGTGATCTACTTCAATCGCTACAAAGAAGTGTTTTGTTCTACGGTCAACCATCTTAAGATCCTTGTTACCTTCTAGAAAAGTTGGCACAAATATGTAGAGTGGTTATGGGAACAAGGCATCCAGCTTTGGGCATCGTAGCTCTTCAGATCTTCCCATTAACTCTCAGATGCGATGCGACAGAGTGGTGGTTTACACTTTCCAAAGACATTTACATGAACGAGGTAGAGATTCAAAGAGTTTTCTTAACCTATTTCCATGTTAGACCTAATAAGCAACAACTATAGGACCACATCGTCAACTTTCAATGACTTCTAGGCGATTCATTAAGTACAACATAGAAAAGATATAAAGAATTTTTGGGGAGGATTCAAAATCATAGTCTGCCAGATGATGAAATAATGGCAAGTTTCTACTGTGCACTAAATTCTGAACAACAAGCTCAGGTAAATGCTTTATTTGGAGGAGATTATTGGTCATTTTTTAGGAAGCCATTTGCTGAAGTCAAAGAGTACATGGATAAATTCTCTGCTATCTATCAAGTGTATCAGCCACTTTAGGAACAACCTATAGCATGCACTATCTTGTCTGGGGAAAGCTCTAGCCATGAAGTAAAGAGTAGTGCAAACATTCAGTTCAAGTTACCACATCAATAGTGCACTGTGGACGAATCTACTAAGATTGAGAGAATATTTGGAAAATTGATCAAGAGAATGGATACACAATAGGATATATTATGGGAGATTAAGTTTGATATCATCCACATAAATTACAAGGTGGACCAATAGGCATTGGTAATTCAATAGCTTGATGACAAGTTCGACCTTGTTTCAGCGCAACTAGAGCATATGCAAAGTGATAGTAGGAGAGGTACAGGAGTCAGTGATAAGAGATCATCAAGTCATGAGGAAGTCTGAGTAGTCAAGATGAACAAGTCGAGCGATGACGTTAAACAAGGCACTTCTTGGGAGGCAACCAAAGTACTTTTCATGTTGTTGGATTGTTTTGAGTTTATTTTTATTATGATAATGCTAGGTAGTGGATTGATTTTTGTTATGATTTTGAAGACATTGAATAAGTTGTATTTTTTATATAATGGTGTATTTTGAGATGTTGGTTTGTAGGTGTTAATCAAGTACAGGAATGTTTGAAGAAAATAGCTTTGGAAGTAGCCTCTACGACCAGGACTACGAGCCATAGTGCACATTATTACTCGTAGTCATACCTCATAGATGATGATCTTAAAGTTGACACTCTCATAATGAGCCAACGTTTTGACTCGTAGTCCAAGCTACGAGTCAAAAATGGGATTCATAGTGTCCAAATATGATTTCGAAATTCTTCTAAGTGTTGAGTGACCTACGAAACCATGAACTACAAGCCGTAGTAAGACCTACTATCCGTAGTCGGCCCGATGGAGGTATTTAAAAGGTCAAAAATTCATTTTGACCCTAAATTCCCCCAAATCAGACCCTAATACTTCCCCAAATTATTCCCAAATACTTTCCCCACCGTTTCAATCATCTTACTGGCATACCCACATCATTTTTTCGAAAAATATTTCGGTGAGTCACCGTCGGCTAGGGTTTCAATCCCCTTTTTCTCTCATTTTTATTCATCTTTCACCTTCATCCTCTAAGGTATGTTTCTTGGTCTAATTTCTTATATAAAGTATTATGTATCTTGAACTTCTTGAATGATTGTGTGATTGAAATTAGAATTGAGAGAACTCTTAGAGAAAATGTATGCATTTGAATGAGAACTAGGCTGTTTGTCGATTAGAATTCCCTAAGATTGATTGTAATTGTGAAATTGTCCTTGTTGCTTGGCTATGATGGTCATATCTAGCCATATATTATTGATTACATATTCGAAATGCGTGTGTGGTGGTTCGTTAGTTGACTAAGTCATGGCAGTATGAAATTGTGTCTTGCATATGTCTTTCCTATTGAAAAATGGTGGTTTGAGTGATTATATATAGGCTTGTAGATCTAATCCCAAGAAAACTGATATTTAGTGCAAGTGGTCTTGTCATATGTTCTAGGATTGACCATTTTTGGATTCTTGAACATGTTGGAGAATTGATGTTTGCTTGTTTGTTATTAGGATGAATTGTTGTTTGGTTCTTAGTGGTAATATCATGTTTGGGTTATGGATATATTTGTGCTTAAGTGTATATTTTGAAACCTTGCTTCGATGTTGTTTGTGTTTGTGTTTAAGTGAATTTTGTAGTTCATTTACTGAAGTTATGGGTACCTCAGGTACCTGATGTGACCTACTACGAGGGCTTCCTATGACATATAGGAGGACCTACGAGCCGTAGTTTACTCTCGTAGGGGATAACAGTGACCCAGTGTTTCTTAACATTAACCATATGGGACCTACCTATGGGTCGTAGTGTTCACTAAGAACCGGAGTGGGGTCTCATGCACTTGCCTTGTGATTTATTTTGGATACCGAAAATCAATACGAGCCCAGTTTATGACCCGTAGTCACAACTACGAGTTGCAACTGAGCCTCATACCGGAGTTTAGTATAGAATGTTGGTAGGAACATATAGACTACGAAGGCAACTGCAACGTGCAACTGGTGCAATGTTGAATTTTGATGTCTGTTTTCTCGCTGCTTTTGTTCCTCTAGTTCTTTTATCTGCTTTTATGGTTTGTTTTGATGACTTAGGACTCAATGTTGGTTTGTGATACTAATTTTAGGACTAAAGGATCCCAAGGATAGAAATGCAGCTGCACGGGCTTTTAGAAGGAGATTTATTGACGAGGCTTCTGAAATCGAGCACTTTGAGAGGTCAGAGGAGGTTCACAGGGTCTGGATTGACCTTCTGACACAGGTGCCACTGATGAGGGCAAGGGCTACACAATCCCCAGTACCTATTGTGAGTTCCTCCCAGTCTGAAGAGGAGGAAAATGAAGAAGGGGGTGGCAGCAGGTCATTATAGATAACTCCTTCTCATATTGAGTCAGAGTCTCAAATAATACCAGGCCTCAAAATGACATAGCAGCGCAGTTCTCCATAAACCCATCCATCTTAACTCAGGATTTGCATCATCACCGATGGGGGATCAAGGGTATGGAGGAGATCTATAACCAAGGGCTAGAGCCAAAAGACAGGGGAAGCCTGCCAGACCATTCCATGAGGAGTCCCGGATAGTTGACTCAAGGTTGAGCCGTGTCGCTGTCCTGGAGGATGAGATTGATAGACAGGGGCTCCAGTGGTTGTCAGAGAGGTTGGGCAAGTATGCCCCACTTTTAGTTCGAGAGTTCTACACCGCATATGTTGTTGCCATCTTTCGAGATCTTCCCAAGGGGAAGAAGGCTATTGATGAGCCTCGATAGAGAGAGGTATTAGATCATGGTCAGAGGATTGATATAATCGAGGAGACCATTCGCTAGGTACTATTTTGGCCTAACTACAGGGTACCATATTCCACAGCTGAGTACAAAAGCAAAATAGATAAAATGAGACGGCTTGTGATTGGGAAGAATATGGATCTCTAGACTGAGCTCCTCAGATGGGTGGCAAGCCGGATCGTGAAGGGTGATGCCGAGCCTACATGGATCACTGCACACACCGAGCCCATAATGAAGTTCCACCTCCCTTCCCTACCAAATTCTGGTGGTCCATCATGCAGTCTCGCATCCGACCTACATTCATGAACAATATGGTCACACTAGAGTGAGATGTGCTACTAGCCAGAATCTTAGCTGGCTATGAGATTGATTGAGCACGTGTGGCAAATCCACGAGTCTGTGCTCCGGATGAACACCTTCCTGCCTTTTCCTATCTTTGTCCACAAATTATGCAAGGAGGCCGGAGTGTTCGTTTCTCTCCACATAGACCTATACGTCAAGGCCCTTAGCACCATGGATCCCAGCCTGATGAAGGCTAACGAGACTCAAGTTCCTCCTCCATTCTTGAGTTATTTCCTCCTGATTCAACTATGGAGAGTTCGACTCCAGCCGCCACCACTTCCACTCCAAAGGAAGCAGAGTAGCCCATAGCAGCTGAAACCGAGATAGTTCACTCCGCAGCTACACCTGATCCATAGCCATATGCTTATCAAGTTAACCAGGATAGAGGCCCAGCTAGCAAGGTTAATAGAGTAGATCAAGCCGTGGGTTCGCCAAACAGTCTAGGCTTCAGAGTAGAGGTCAAAGGGATTTACTCTTTCAGTTTTGGACTGGAGGATTGACACAATGGATGCCAGGGTCGATGCTTTTAAGGCTAGTGTTCGAAAGAGGCTATAGGGGGCTCAGCTTGTAGATATAGTTGTCATACAGCATGAGTTAATCAAGTTCAAGGATAACTTGATTACATCACTAACAGCCCCTATCACAGCTCTAGAACAGACACTTATGGGTGAGGACCTGATTGATCTATTCGAGGATCGCTCACATGCTCCCCGGAAGAGGCCTCTGGAGGGGGCTGATGTAGATGTGGCACAGAAGAAGCAGTGGATTAGTGAGAAGGATGCAGACCTAGAGGAGCAGATTACTATTCTTGTGATGAGAGAGTCGATGGCGGCGGAGGAGTAGAGTTCGGATCGAGAGCGTGCGAGAGTGCATGGAACTACTACATTCAGCGCGACTACAGCTCAGACCACCTCGGAAGAGAGAGCAACCTAGAAATAAACTGATGTCGGTGCTTGAGCACCATACTGATGTTTGCTATTTTTACCCCCGTTCTTACTACTATTTTTTGGATACTATTTTCTCACTACTGTTTTTGTTTAGATACTTTGTTTTTACTACTATTTTTGGATAATTTATTTTCTTTACTATTTTGGATGATTGGTTTTTATTTAGGTTTTTTCTACTTTGAGGACAAAGTATAACTTTTTGGTGGGGTATGGGATGTCTGGACTAGGGTGAAATCTGAGTATCCTTTAGTCCATAACAACCCTAATTTTGATATCTCAAGATTTTCTTGTCGTGTTTATTTTTCCTTGTGAATGATTTTATTCTTATGTTGAACTGACATGTTTTAGGTTTTTTGGATAATTTATGGATATATGGTTATTAAGACTTTTGGCATGTATATAGTTTTGTGTTGTTTTATTGAATGTGTTGAAAAATAGGTACTCACAAAATTTTGTGTTTGTTGGTTATTCTTGCGATCTTGCATAGGTTGTTGATTTGGCAATGATTATTCTTATTAAGTGAAGGAAAGTTGATGCTTGAAGCATGATCTGTGAGTCTGTGTTGGTTATGTATGCAATGTTATGTGTGTAACAGCTAATTTTGTCGTATTTATGCATTGTATACTAGTACAAAACTTTCCTTGTTACTCTAAGTTGGACTAGAGATTTTGTTGATTAGGAAGGGATCTTAGGTCGTTCTTCCATAAGCTAGTCCACTTTTGCCTAAATGACCAAATGAGAGATTTTACTCCTTGTTCCAAATAATTGAGCCTAACATGAACCTTTTCTTTTTGAATACCAAGCTAGCCTAACCTTGTCGAGTGAAATACCTTAATATTGGCTCTAGACTATCCTTGAGCATGTAAACCTTGATCGAGGAAGAAAGCCTATGTTGATGGTGGCTACCAAAAGCTGCGCTACTTTAGGGAATGGATATTGTGTACTTCACCTCAGGCTAAAAGTTTAAGTTAAGGATAGCTAATGTTGTGGTATAGTAGAAAAAATGAGGTGAGTAGTTGGAAATGAAAGAAAGAATGGGAAATCATGTATCGATAAGAGAAAAAGAGAAAAAGATGCCTTGCCTTAGTATGAGTTGAAAAAGCCAATTGAGTTTGAAGATAAGGCACAAGCTAAAAAATGAAGAGAAAGTACCCGGAAAAGCTTGAAATAGAAGAATAAGGGAAAATAAAATGAAAATGGTTGAGTTGTTAAGGTAAAAGTGCTGAAAAACATGGTTCAAGGTTGGCCTTTAGTCACAAATTTCCAAAATACCTTACCAAAGCCCCATGAGCCTACGATACAAGCCTATAAAGTCATAAAGTGATCCTGATCAAACTAGTCAATGGTTTGGGGTGTGAATATATGGGCAAGCCTATGGCATTGGTCATTATGAATGAATTTCATTTGCGAGAGTGAGTATGGTTACATAGTCCCTCAATCTACTTTGATTTTTTATTGAGTGAAATAGAGTGACTTCTTTTCTGTGAGGTCATTTGCATTGCATAGTTAGCATATGGCTTGTTCAGTGAGTGTAACTTATTGATACTCCTTAGCTTGTCATAGTTAGATTGGTTAATGCATCAATGTGCCTTGGTTTGCTTGGTAGCTGTACAATTGGGTTTTGAAAATGCTAGCTTGGGCACCTAAGTCAAAATTTGATGAAGTATATGCCATCAGGATGATTACCATGCATTGCTTATTATCGATTTAGATTGAGTCATCACTTGAGGACAAGTAACAATTCTAAGTTGAGGGTGTTGATATACTATCAAAACATAGCACATCTGGAGCCTAAAACAGGGGATTTTATGTGTTCTTAATGTGAATTTTTATGGTTTTTATATGTTTTTGTTTGTTTTTGCAGAAAATATAGATTGGCTTAATCATGGGGAAAGTAGAAAGTTTTGTTGAATTTAAGGACTTACGAGACCACTACGAGTCGTAGCCTAAGCTACTAGTCGTAGGGGATGGCCATAGTGAATAACAACTTTGGAAATCAAAATTTGAGAAATTGAAGTTCAACCATACGAGCCAAGGGTATGAGTTGTCGACCAGACAACAACTCGTAGTATGAATCATAGCAGTCATGTCCGAAATGTCAAGTGCTAACTGCGAAAGCTCGGTTACTTCTCATTGCTCACCCTACGAGTCGTTCCTATTTGACGTAACTATTGCCGACCAAATTTTCTTATTTATTTTAAGGTCCTTTTTGTTAATAGTACAAATAGTATAATTTAGGATTTTTTTAAGAGAGAATCAGATTGTAGAGAATAATATATCTTTAATACGTTGAATGTCTTAGGGTTTTCGATTTTCACTTTGAAGACCCAATATGGGGATTGGAATCACTTGTAATTCAACTCCATTATTCAACCTTGTGAATCCAAAATCAAGGTGGTTTATTGTTCTTCATTATCTTTGGGTAATCTTTTAACTATGTCTATTTTATTCATTGTTTGTGATTTTTCCCAAGTTATGTGTAGCTAGACCCTCACAACTTGGGGTTATGGGAACCATAAGTAGCTATCTTGAAATAACATGGACTATTTGCATTTTTTTAGTTGGTATGTATTGTCCATTTTCCTTCGGTTTGCTTCTTGTTTAGTGGTGGCCAACACCAAACCACACCTAGCGTCATAATTCCAACCAAGGTAGTGATGAATGGGAAATGGAAATAGGTTACAGGATTCGATTAATGTGTTCTCATCTAATCAACAAAACCAGACCAAGGAGAGGTTGATCGGGACCATAGTAACGGTTAGTTGGCAAACCATGGTTGCCAACCAAGCGCCATGGTGAAATTTGACCTTCATTTTTACCAAAGAGATGGAAGAACCTAAGTTACCATCCTGCATGCAATGTCCCGATTGAGGTTATGTTATCTGGGATATTTGAGTTAGTGAATCATGGGGAACATAATTCCCAAGTTGATCCTCAAATTGATTGTCTCTTCGTGATTGTTAGTATAGTTTTTATAGTTACTTTACTCCAAATTGCAACCCCCCCTTTTTTAGAGAATATGGTTGATTGATACTTAAAATGATTGTTGGTGAGTCAATTTGGTCAAACCCTATATTCCCTGTGGATTCGATCCTAATCGTTATTTAGGTTTATACTTGATAGCTACCGCTTTACTGTTGGAGTGTGAACGTCATCTAGCAAGTTATACTATATTTTAAAGAATAAAATGGTCATTGTCAAGATAATAAACCTACTCAAAGTTAGGTTCAAATCCACAAGGAATATGTGAACTCATTAGAATTCACAAATAAGCAATTCAAATAGTTGACCAACTCAATTCCCCCAAAGGGGGGGGGGGATTCAATAATCAATAAGAAAGTAAATTAAACTAACCATCACAAAAGAAAATCAATAATAGAGAGCAACTAGGGTATTGTGTTCCCCATGATTCCCCAACTTAATATCCCAGGATAACTCAATTCTTACTGAAACAACCCTAAAATGTTTCCAAAAATATGCCTCGAAAGTGCCCGAAAACATAATTTTCATATATCTCAAAATCCGTGTATGATATCAAACATCCGACTTCATATTCTTGATTAGGGTGTCAAATTGAGTGAAAAATAGGTCTAACCCCGATTTAAGAGAAACCGTATCAAAATTTGAGAATCGCAAAATACGATTTCCTGTGAGGTTGGGTGCACCTCAGTTTATTTTTTATGTTGTTTTTCAAGCTCAGTCTAAGACTTTGGGTCTTGGTCCTAAGTTTTCCCAATATAAAAATACCTATACTTAGCCATACTTCACCCTCATATCATTTAAAAATCCCCCAATATTCAATCAAAAACTTAGCAAATATTCCTCTCCTAAATTCAAGTCCCAAAACTCATCCGAATCTTAATGTTCTCATTCAAGCATCAAGTCTCCATCTCTTATCTTCATCAAGTTATTCTCCAAAGCTAAGGAATGTGGGTTTCTTTCATGGGTTCCTTTCACCTATGATGCCCAAGCTCCTTTTTACTTAAAATTGCATGATTTAAAGTTGATTTACCCATTGGTCTTACATATTATGAATTTCACCGCACAGTATATTCGAGTTTATGAAAATGGGATTGTTTTAGCATGTTTTGAGCTATGAATCTAATGTCTAATATGAGATATGATGAAGGGTTTGATATATATTACTTGAGGGTGTTACCAAGTATCTATTTATGGTTTTACACCTAATTTTCTAACATGATTCCACTCTTGAATTGCATTTTTTTACACTAGTAATGCACACCCACCAAGTGTTTGATAAAATGTCTGGTTATAATTTCTTGAGGAAATGAAGGTCCAATGCATTTCTTATGAGTTGAATGACTTTATGATAATGAAAGTATGATGTATATATGTTAACTTCATGATAAAATTCTATAGTGTTGTGAGTCGACCAAGTCTAGCTCGGGGGGTTGTAGGCCTGGGTAACCACATCGAGGAGTTGGTACTTTGGTCGCCTAGTACGGGTAGTATTAGCCCTGTATAACAACATTGAGGGGTTGGTACCTTGGTCACCTAGTACATGGGGTAGGAGGCCCATATAAACATATTGAAGGGTTGGTACCTTATTAATCACATTGAGGGTTTTGTTCCTTGGTTGCTTAGTACAGGGACTATTAGGACCGTATAACCATATTGAGCATTTGGTACCTTATCAACCATATCAAGGGGTTCGCAACCTAATTGCCTATATTGATGGTCACTTACTACATATGTATTATGTTCTATATAAGCATTTTTACTTGAAGGATCGTTCATACATGCCGTATTGTTATTATGTTATCTATTGGATATTACTTCACTTAAAACGATCTCAACTTGAGACAAAGAAGGTGGTAAGAACTTCTTAAGGACTAATGTGGTGGCAGATGCTTTGAGTAGGTGTCTATGGGTAGCCTAGATCATGTTGATGGTGGTGATGAAGAGATGGCTAGGGAGGTGCATCGGTTGGTTAGATTGGGGGTTAGGTTGGAAGAAGTTAATAATTGGGGTGTTGTTGTTATTGATGGTTCTAAATCTTCAATGTCTGAGGAGGTGAAAGCTAAGCAAGATCTTGACCCCACTTTGTCAGAATTGAAGGCATTGATAAAAGATGGTAAGGTGGAGATTTTCTTCCAAGGTGAAGATAGTGCCCTTAGGTACCAAGGTAGGTTATGTGTACCTTGTGTTGATAGATTGAAGGAAAAGATTCTTGATGAGTCTCGTGGTTCTTGTTGTTCTATTCACCCTGGGTCTACTAAGATGTATAGGGATTTGAGAGTGGTGTATTGATGGGGAGGCATAAAGAGGGACATTGCCAATATTTTTTCCGGTTGCCAACAAGTCAAAGTTGAACATCAAAGGCCAGGTGTCCTAACCCAAGACATAGAGATTCCTACTTGAAAGTGGGAGGAGGTTAATATGGATTTTGTGGTTGGGTTTCCCAAGAATGGAACGGGTTTGGTTTCCATTTGGGTTATAGTGGATAGGATTACAAAATCGGCTAACTTTATACTGGTAAAGACTACATACGGGGCTAAAAATTGTGGTACATTATACATTATGACTTAGTGAGGTTTGATAGAGTTCCTTTGTCCATCATATCGGATCGTGATGCTCAATTTACCTCACATTTTTTGAGATCCTTCCAAAGAGGTCTTGGAAAAAAGGTAAAGTTTAGTAGGACCTTTCACCCTCAAATACATGGCCAAGATGAAAGAACTATCCAAACCCTTGAGGACATGCTTGGGCTTGTATATTGGAGCTTAGAGGTAGTTGAGATGATCATCTTTCGTTGATTGAGTTTGCATGTAACAATAGTTATCATTCTAGTATTGGTATGGCTCCTTTGAGGCTCTCTATGGTAGACATTGTAGATCACCAATTGGGTGGTTTGAGATTGGAGAGGTGACTTTATTGGGTCCGTATTGGGTCCATATCTGGTTATGGATTCTATGGAGAAGGTAAGGATGATTAGAGAAAGGTTGAAAACAGCCCAAAGTTGCCAAAAGTTTTATGCCAATATGAGGACAAGCGGTCTTGAATTCAAGGGCAGCGATTGGTTTATTTGAAGGTGTTATCCATGAAGGGTGTGAGCCATTTTGTTAAGAAGGGCAATTTAAGCCCTAGATATGTGGGTCCTTATAGGGTGATGAGAATGATTGGTAAGGTGGCCTACGAGTTAGATTTTCGTAGAGAAAGGGAATTGGTTCATCCAGTCTTTCATGTGTCTATGTAGAGGAAGTATGTGGGTGATCCTAACACTATTGTGCCTCTTGATGTTGTGGGGATAGTTGAAGACAACTTAACATATGAAGAAGTTCCTGTAGAGATCTTGGATAGAAAGGTGAAGAGGTTGAGGAACAAGGATGTTGGTTCCGTTAAGGTCCTTTGGAGAAATCAACAACTTGAGAGTGCTACTTGGGAGGCCGAAGCGAACATGCAAAAGTGATATCCTTACCTTTTCCACTCCACTCTAGCCTAAGGTTTTGATCTAAGTCGTTTATATGATCTCAAGTCTTAAGTTCTGCCCTCATGTCTTTGCATACGTTTATGTTTAAATTGACAAGTTCATTATAATTTTACACTTATGTTGAGATTTTTGAAATGATGTTTAAGTGCATTGTTGCATCCCTATGTGGGTTGAAATTGTCATATTCGCATCTCTCATATACATTTCTTTGACATTCGGGGACGATGTTCCCAAGGGGGAGATATTGAAACGACCCCAAAAAGTGCCCAAAAATGTGCCTCAAAAGTGCTCGTAGTTGTATTTTCCATTATATCTCAAAATTTGTGCATGATATCAGCAATCCAACATCATATTCTTGATTAGGGGGTCAAATTGAGTGGAAATGGGTCTAGCCCCGATTAAGAGCAATCGTATCAAAATTTGAAAATCATAAAAGTGATTTCCTGTGATGTTTTTGTGCCCAAGGCGCAATGCGCCAAGGGAGCACATCAGTTCATTTTGTGTGTTGTTTTTGAAGCTCGTTCCAAGACTTTTGGGTCTTGGACCTAAATGTTTTGAAACGTGAAAATACCTATACATAGCCATATTTCACCCTTATATCATCCAAAACATTCCCCAATACTCACTCAAACACTAAGCCAAATATTTCACTCCTAAATTTATGTCTCAGAACTCATCCAAATCTGAAGGTTCGCATTCAAGTTTCAAGTCTCTATCTCCAATCTTCATCAAGTTATTAGCCAAAGCTAAGGTATGTGGATTTCTTTCATGGGTTCCTTTCACCCATGATGCTGAAGCATCTTTTTACTTAAAATTACATGATTTAAAGTTGATTTACCTATGGATCTTACTTATTATAAATTTCACTGCACACTATGTTGGGTTTTATGAAATGGTGATTGTTTTAGCATGTTTTGAGCTATGAATCTAAGGTCTAATATGAGATTTGATGAAGTGCTTTGATGTACATTTCTTGCGGGTGTTACCACATATCTATTGATGTTTTTACACCAAATTTTCTAGCATGATTCCACTCTTGAATTGCATGGTTTTACAGTAGCACTACACACCCGCCAAATGTTTGATGAAATATCCAGTTATGATATCTTGAGGAATTAAAGGTACAATTTATGTCTTATGAGTTGAAAAACTTTATGATGACGAAAGTAAGTTGTACATATGTTAACTTCGTGATGAAATTCTATAGTGTTGTGAGTCGACCAAGCCTAGCTCGGGGGGTTATAGGCTCGGGTAACCACATCAAGGGGTTGGTATCTTGGTTGCCTAGTGCGGGGGGTAGTAGGCCTGTATGACCATATCGTGGCGTTGGTACATTGGTTGCCTAGTATGGGGGGTAGTAAGCCCATATAACCATATTTAGGGGTTGGTACCTCATTAACCATATCAAGGGGTTTGTACCTTGGTTGCCTAGTACGGGGGGTAATAGGCCCGTATAACCATATTGAGGAGTTGGTACCTTATTAAACATATCAAGGTTTTGTACCTTGATTGTCTATATTGATGGTCACTTACCACTTATGTAATATATTCTATATAAGAATGTTTTACTTTAAGCATCATTCATACATGCCATATTGTTATTATGTTATCGATTGGATATTACTACGAATTTTGCCTATGTTGACTACCTATTGTTTCATTGCATCCTACATGCTTTGTACATTCAAACGTACTAACGCATACTCTTGCCTATGTTATATTACCATGTAGGAACCAGAGCCCCATTTGATCCTCCTCCTCCACGTGGCTAGTATGATGTCTCCCAAGCTTATGGTTGAGTCCTTCATTTTGGGGACGATGTTTATGATCTTATACTATGTTCTAAAACTATCTTTCTTTTATGTACGTATTGACTATGAGGGTGAGCCTGGTTGCTTGTCTTGGCCCCTTCTCTTATCTATGTAGTAGAGGTGTTGTTGGACATGATATGTATTAGGCTACGAGCTTTGACTCTCCCCTGACTCTTGTTGATTATGATATGAAAGAGGTCACTTATCCCCGATTACCCCTATTTACTATCTTTTGTTGTCGTTTTCTTTCTTCCGCAACAAAAGATGTGTAATAATATGTTAAGAGGCTTGCTTGGGGTCCCTTCTGTTTCTCCATGTGTCATGTCACATCTAGGCCCTAGGCTTAGGTCATGACAATTATCTAGTGTATAGCGTGCAGGATAATAATTTAAGTTTAAAAAAACCCTTTGGCCCAGGTGAGAGGCGAATTTCACTATGCGACTTGGCCCATCTCCATAGTGTCCAATGCTAACTTACCTATAAGTCCTAGTACAACCTCCCCTTGGTATTGTTCGGTTCATTAGACAAGAACACATCAATCGAAACATATTAATTAATCTCTTTTCCTATTCATTACTACCGTTATTCAATTAATAACATTAGGAGGGCTTTAATGTTGGCCACCATTAGAAAACATGCAAAACGAAGTGATTTGATTAATACATGCATATACCCATTTTAGGAATTGCAAATTATCAGGGTTTACTTAGCTAGTTATTCATGATTTTCACAACCCTAGTTGTTGATTTAGCTACTCGTGCTATGGGTAGATGAAGAAATTATGAATTGAGAAAACATAATTAAACACTTATCCAATTGAATTGAGAATCAAGCAAATACCAAATTGATTGAGAATCACAAGTTTGAAGATCAAATTAATTCACAAGTGTATTCTATAAATTTTCTCTCTTTGTATTGTATTCTGACCTTAATTACAATGAATCTAGTGGCTCTCTCTGAAAAAATAACTTAAAAATACTATTTATGGTAATTATTATTAAGGCCTTAGTAAAATTGAAAAACTGGTCAGTAAACTCCACAAAAGCTATTTACGACTCGTAGTGTCTTTTATGAGTCGTAATAGGGGTCTCGGAATCTACTCTTGGGATCTTGCAATTCTCTTCTATGACTTCCCTTTACGACTCGTAAATGGATCCATGACTCATATTGCTTGTTTATAGGCTACAACTGTATCAAAATGTCCTTCACTGGAAATCTTCACAAAACCTAGCTATGCGAGTCATAGAATGCCCTACGACTCGTACATCTGTCTCACAGAATCTAGCTTCAGATATCATCCCTCACTGCAATTTGTCATGAGGCCAACTCTACGACCTGTAGAATACTCTACGATCCCTAAAGGGTCCTGTAAATCATCAAAAACTAGAAATCCTCTGCAATTTTTCCCCAAGTCATATCCACCCTGTAACCCTACAAAACAAAACACAAAAACACATAAAATCCAAAAATATCACATTGAGAAAACACAAAACCAAAGTTTTAAACATCAATTATGTTGTATTCTAGTAGCATATCAACACCCTCAACTTAAAATTGTTGCTTGTCCTCAAGCTATTACTCAATTTATATAGACAATACAGTAACACATAGAACTCAACTCAATGGCATATATCACATACAATTCATACTCAGATACCCACACCAGCTTTTCAAAATAGGATCATATAGCTAATTAGCAAACCAATGAAAATTGGTGCATGTGACAACACAAATATGACAAGCAAGGGTTATCAAAAGTCCACAATCATAAACAAGTCAAATGCTAACAATGCAATGCAAGTGCCCTCACAGAAAGAAGTCCTATTTTAGACACTCATTGATGATTTCAAATTTAACTATGGGACTGTACAAAAATACTCACTCTCACAAAAGATATTCATACATAATGACTAATACCATAGCCTTGCCCTTATAGTCATGACTCAAACCTTCAATAAACTGGAATAGGATCACTTTAGGACTTTCTATTCTTGTAACGTAGGCTCAAGGGGCTTTGGTATGATATTTTAGGAAAATAGTGACTAACAGTGCTCCTTGAAACTACATTTTTCTGTACTTTTGCCTCACCAACTTTATCATTTTCTCCTTATACTCCCCTTTTCCTTCATTCAAGCTTTTTTGGGTGTTTTCTTCTCATTTTTCCAGCTTCGTGCCTTTTTTCACACATCATTTTTCTTTTTAGATCAATCAAAGGAATCTTTTATTTTTCTTGCACCCGGTACATGATTTTTCTTCTTTTTCTCTTCATTCCTAACTTACCCCTTTATTTTTGTGCTTTTACCCTTACACCATCCACCCTCAACTTAGGCTTTTAGCCTGTATTGAATAACAGGGCCACTTTTGGTTAGCCAGCCTCAACTTAGGATTTTTGCCTCAGTTAAGGTTTGTAATGCTCATGGAAACACCAAGGCAAATTTTAGGGCCAATTTCAGGATGTTCACTAGACAAGGCTAGGTTAATTATGTGTTTAGAGAGACTTGGTACATGGAAGGCTTAAATATTTGGAACAAGAGATAAATTATCATTTGGTTGGTTATTTTAGGCTGAAGTGGACTAATTAGAGAACAAAGGCATAAGATCCTTTCCTAATCCATTTAATCTACAATCTAACTTAGAGTAACAGAAAAGTTCTGAATTAGCACAAAATACATTAATTTATCAAAATAAGCTCACACTCTTATGGCACAGCATACATTATCAACACGATTCACGGATCATGCTTCCTATCTCAATTTACCCTTACTTATCAGAATAAATATTGCCAAATACCTAAACATGCATGGTCATTATCTAACTACTAATAAAAAATTTTGGTGGGTATTATTTTTTCCAAACAAAACATAAAAAAAAATTATATATCATAAGTATTAGTACTATATGCTACACATATTATCTAAACATCCTAAACATGCCCATTAAACAGAAATGAAATATCCATAGGGAAAAAGAACATAAGAAGACCCCGAATCAAAAATTAGGGTAGTTGTGGACCATAAACTACTCAGACTATCCCATGACTACCCACACCCCATCGGAAAACATGTGCATTGTCCTAAATGCACAAAATTAAACAAAAATGGAATCTAAAGGGTCAAAAACATACATGCACGCCTAAGCACAGGTCTCTGGTTGAGTCTAGCCATCCCCCTCCTGCAAGGTAGTCTTCTTAGCAATGGTAATCTATCCGAAGGGGCCAATACCCCTCAATCTATCATGCTCATGAGCTAGCTGCATCTCATCCACGTGCCTCGATCTCCTAAGGCTCTAAGAGCTTTGCACGTACATTTCTCTCATCTGGCTCCTCATCTGGGCAAGGTCTCTTCCCATGGAAAGTCTATATAGGTTTCTTAGAGGCAAATAAGTCAAACATCGATACAAGAGATGTTGTCTCTGGTAATTTACTTATGCAACTAGTGATGCTATCATGTCAACCTAAAGCTACTGGATCTCCGACTGCGGGTTTGACAAATCAGAAGGCCGAGCCTTGGCCAATCTCTTTTGAACCCTATTCTCGAATGATGTTGGTATCCATCATAGAAATATGGTCCTGAATAGTAGAAATAGTGACTGCTTGCCTCTGATCCTCCGAGGCCGAAATAGCCTACCAGACCCACGACCTGATCTGATGAATAAGCTAAGTCAACTAGACTAAGCATGTCATAATCATCGAGCTATGGCCTGGATAGAAATAGCGGACATGTAGACTATGCCCGCTATAAGAATCTGTGAAGTAGTAGCCTCTGGTGTGGTTGCAACAATAATGGGCCCCCTCTTCTCACTGGCAACCTGTTGCGGGGGCCTCTCCTATGTGGTAGTAGCAGAAATGGTGGTTTCTATCTCAGAACTCTCAAGCGGTGGTGCCGGGGCGAACAACTCTGGCGGAGGTGGAGGTTGTGCTTGCCTAAATGCCA